>MPUH01000022.1:0-161018 GCA_001970955.1 Stentor coeruleus | reverse complement strand
CCTTATTTTTGATTTTCCTCTCATCCATATATTCCATATATTCTCTGTGTTTCGTGTATGAATTTCAGAGTTGTATGAATCAACAAATTCTTATTATACAGGATAAAAAAGCACTAAAATCAAAAGAAAGGTAGATAGCAGCATAAAAAACTTCGTAGAAAACATTGAAAATAGGAGAAAACATTTGAAAATTAATTAATACAGAGTTCACGACTGTGAACGATATATTTTCTAACTAACTAACTAACTATTATACCGGATAACCTCATGCACATCATCAATTTCATCGAAATCAGCATATGAAGCATATGAAGCTCAGCCATCACTCATAATTAGAGTGTCCGGTAATATCCATTCTTTGATTAACTTCTTTTTTTCTGTCTTTGACAATTTGCAAAAAGCATAGACCTGTTCCTCTTTCTATCGCCCCAAAGACCTAAGTATCAGGATGATATTGTCCTCGATGGTATTTACGATGAAAAAATATGATTTATCGACTTCAACAATCAGAGTACCATCATCTATTCCTCCTAGTAATATTGGATTCTCTTCTAAGTGTTGCATACAAATTTCACTAAACCTTTTATACCAATTGCAGACTATTTTCTCCATTATTTCTAGCTCACGGATGCAATATTCCCTAAAACTCCTGAGATATAACTAGAATCATAACAATCTAATCAAAATATTCCTCTTTAGATTACAAGGTTTAGTGATGCCGCTTTCTGAAGACTATAATAAAATGGCAGTCATTAATTCTTGAATGTCTATAATTTATTTGGAAAAATGTATTATAATGAGATTTTTCTAATAATCTCCCATTCTTTAAGCCAGCTTAATTATTATTTCTTTGTGCTATTTTACTATGTTTTTTAAGATTCCTTTATCATAGAATACTTCAGTCTAAAATTTAAATTATAACTTTTAATATTAGTGAAATAATAGGCTTTCATTAAATTTGAATATAAGTTTAAAATAATCAAAATGAAAACTAAAGATTTAGTAATGATTAATTAATTCATTTCAAAATAAAATATATTACTTTTAGTATAATGTTTATTTATTTATAACACTAAATATAAGTTAATATCAGTTTTTAAAACTTGCTTCTAAATAAAGCATAATTGGTAGAATTTCATATATAATTAATAAAAATATTTACTATATTATTAGAAAAAAATTCTAGCATGCAACTTAATATTTTATATAATCGTAATTACTCTTTTTATTATGTTTATTATAAAGTTATTAGCTCAACCCAAATCAATTAAAATAACTATTCGATAGCATTACACCTAAAAAGCCATAAAGTTATCTCATTTCTAACATACTTACACAATAATTACAGAAATAAGCCATTATTCACTACAACTTTTCTATAAAAAACTAAAACTTTGTTATCCCTAACAAAAAATAACCTTTGACTTTTAATCCATTTGCATTTTATCTTATATTCTACGAAACCTCTATTTTATTTGTATATAGACCTTTATCCTCTAATAGCATATATATTTTTCTAACAAATATTAAGCTTTATCATTAAAATTTTAACATAGTTTAATCTTTCTGATAAGTCCTATTATAATAAATAATGGCAACAGAATCAAGTCGTCTGGACAATTTCATTGTCCTAAAGAAGCTTGGGAAAGGGGCAACCGCTACAGTCAAATCTGTGCAAGACCCAAACACCCTTCAAATATATGCAGCAAAAATCCTTCGTAATCAAGGTGAGCACTTGACAGCCCGTTTCCGTGAGCTCATGCAAAACGAAATACAAAACCTAGCAAGAATCGCCCACCCAAACATTGTAAACATCATCAACGCAAACGAAAACGGCATCTATGTAAGAAAAAATGGCAAAGGCACGTACAACTGCATGTACATAGTGATGGAGTTATGCCCCAATGGGGAACTTTTTGATATCTTATTCAAAACAGGAAGGCTGTCAGAGGAAGTTGCACGTTTTTACTTCAAGCAAATTATCCATGGTCTGAGCGCTTGCCACAATGCAGGTATTGCCCACAGAGATATGAAGCCAGAAAATCTCCTTTTTGACAGTGAGTTCAATATTAAAATCGCTGACTTTGGGTTTTCCACACTTCTTGTTGGCCGTGATGGTACAGGCCTAATGCACACAAGACTAGGCACTGAAAGCTATATGGCTCCAGAATTCCATATGCGTGTTCCATATACAGGAGAAAGTGTTGACCTTTTCGCAGCAGGCATTATACTTTTTATCATGTATTCTCAAAACCCACCTTTTAGCAAAGCTGATCCTAATGAGGCTTATTATAAGGCATTATCATCAGGGAATGAGACTTTCTGGGCAATGCATTCAAGAGGAAAATCCCCAGGCCACTATTCAGCTGATTTCAAAGATCTTATTAAAAAAATGCTAGCTTTAAAACCAAGTGACCGATTAAGTGCAGAGCAGATAGAAAATCATAACTGGCTTCAAGGGCGGATAGCATCTCCTCAAGAAGTGATTAATGATATAGATAGTCGTAGAAGAAGGATTGTTGAAGCCGCAGAAAAAGGTAGGGCCCAAAGAAGACCAAATCAAGGTGTAGGGGTAAATGGGGGAAGATATTATAGAGGAGATCCTAGTGAAAGCGAAGGGTTTACATTGAGCTTTGAAGTCCCTAGAAAAGAGTATAATGTTAAAGTTCTTCCAAATCAAGGACTTATAAACAAATATTGTTCTTTGGTGACAGGGTTAACACCTAATGAAATAACAACAATTTTATCAAATGAGTTTGGAAAACTAGATGCCCAATGCGAGACTATAGACAATTCTTATGATACTAAGGTTAAAGTTACAACTGAGATCGGAACGGTGATGTTCAAGTCGTCTATTTACAAAACACCAGAAGATTTTTATGTTGTTGATTTTAGTTATATCGAAGGGAGCCATATTGAGATGATGAAAGTGTTTACTGAGATATCAGAGATTATGCTAAATGTCCAAGAAGAAATAGACCATTAAGTAGTTAGCTCATAAAGAAATAGTTTTTGATAGATGCTATTGTGTGTGATGGAAAATGATAAAGAATTGATGCTTGCTCTGGCTATGATTCTATTTTAATAAGCTTAAATAGATAATACTTCTTAGAATTTATTATATAGTGCGATAACAACTACAGGAGTACTCTGACAGTTTTGTTTGATGCTAATTTATAAAATAGATTATTTGCATGCTATATTTTAATTGAATTATTATTAAGATATATTTATTAGAATTTTGATGAATTTAATCTATTCAGATTTCTGCTGTTTCTTGTTTAAATCAGTACCAAAGGAACCTCAATTGAAGTGCCAGATACTTTTACTAAGGAAATTTGCCTCTCATCAATATGATATTAGCTTATTTTAATCATATGATCGATGAAATTTAAATTGTATAAAGATGAGATAATGCTTATTATGTTTAAGCGACACCTTCTCTACTTTACATCTACCAAAAAATATATTACACATTAAAATATTCATCATTTATAATCTAATATTTTATTCCTTATTTTAATCACCTTAGTTTCTACATAGCTTTTCCACATTAATTCCATAATTTCTAAAATATTTATTCTTCCCTGATAAATTAAAAATATATAAATCAATAATAACTAAGAAAGCCTTCATTTTAATAATTACTATTAATTTATAATGGTAATATATTCAAGTAATTTCTATAATTTTATCATCCTTAAAAATCACATGCAATAGCTAAAGTGAAATAAGTTTAATATCAAAACAAAATGCAAGTATGCTCAGCCAAAATCCTTAATATTTGCTCTAATAATNTATCAAAACAAAATGCAAGTATGCTCAGCCAAAATCCTTAATATTTGCTCTAATAATAATAAAAAAAATTTTGAACTCATACAAAATTAAATTTAAATCTTTTCTAGATAAAATCCTTGTACTGATGATATTATAAATCGTAATGAAAACTGATTTAAGCAAAGAAAAGCATCAGTCTTATAATAAATACTATCCTTTGTTGGCAAACCTTAACCTGAAGAAATAACAACAATTTTAGCAAAAGAGTAAGGCAAAAAGTTTGAAAAATGCATAAGAGAAAAGAGCACTAAAATCAAAAGAAAGGTAGATAGCATCATAAAAAACTTCGTAGAAAATATTGAAAATAGGAGAAAACATTTGAAAATTAATTAATACAGAGTTCACGACTGTGAACGATATATTTTCTAACTAACTAACTAACTAGCAAAAGAGTAAAAAATCATCAAAAACGAAACAAAAGACAATTTATATGACTAAAAGCTATATAATCACAAAAATATATTCTTGGTTTTCAAGTAATTTATATACAAAAGCAAAGATAATCCATTTATTTTTCTTTAGCTTATATAAGGTAACACTTACAATGATGAATCTATTTATTTTTTCTTTAGCTTATATAAGGTAACACTTACAATGATGAATCTATTTTCTAAAATTTCATAGTGTATTCTTAATCTATAATAAGGTAAATATTAAGTAGTTAATACATATAAAAAAATTTTTTTGGAAAAAAGTTCCTAAATGCTAACTATTATTAGTTCTCTGCTTCAGAAGTCCATAATGAAAGGTTATCTCTTATCAGCTGTAAGATCATGGTCGAGTCTTTATAAGCACTTTCATCAGTAAGATTTTCTAAATTTTGAATGGCATCATCAAATGCTTTCTGAGCCATAGTGCAAGCATCAGTCTGTTGCTGCATGATTTCATAATTAAATACTGAGAAATTCAATGCAAGTCCAAGTCTTGTTGGGTGGGTACTGTCCAAATCAGTTACAGCTTTGTCATAAGCTTGCTGATAGCATTCTTGCGCGCTTTTACTACTTTCATCTCTGTACTGGCCTTGAGCGAACTCGCAAATATATCTATAATAGTCACCTTTCATCTTTAAAAAGAAAACTTTACCTTCTGAATCATTAGTATGCGGCAATAAATCAGAGTCTATCAACCTTAGGATTTCCCTGCAAAAGCTTCTCAGTTCACCTTCAACTTTTTCTTTATAGGCAGTTGCCCTACCCTTGTTTTCTTCATTACCTCTACGAGCTTCTTTTTGTTCAATTGAATTCAAAACTCTCCATGCTGTTCGACGATTGCCCACCACGTTTTTGTAAGCCACAGAAAGGATGTTGCGTTCTTCAACTGAGAGCTCTGAGTGTTCTTTTGCAATAAACGCGCGGACAAACTCAATCATTTCTTCATACCTTTCGGACTGTTCTGACATTCTACACAACAGCAGTAGCTCAGCGCGAGATAGAGAACTCAAATTATCAAGTTTCACCATATATATTATAAGAGCATTCAAATTGGATTTATGATAAATATAAGAGAAAGAAGAGGTGGAAAAATAGAGATTTAGCTTTGAGTTGAGTTTCTAGAACCCGCGTCCATTTTTATTTCCAAGTTTTAATAAGATTTTTTTGGCGCTTTGGAGGGTTAATTTAGTTTATTATTTTCCTTTCTCGTAATAATTTGGTCGATTAGGTTTTTTGATAAATCTAGACACAGTTCATTTATATACCCACTTCGTATGATTGATTCAATCAAATTAAAATTTCTATTTTCAAATCGGCCTAAAGGGTATTTGTTGCAGTACGGCAGTGGAATAAGAAAGGTATTGGCCCTATAGCTTTTCCACTTAGTATTGAATCTCAAACGATTCAGGGCAAGTCTATTCCTCTCAAATTTTTCATATCTCCCTATACCTCTTAACATATCTCTAATATTGTACTCAATCAAATTAGTGTCTGCTATTTTAATCATGGTTTCTTCAAGAATAAGCTCAAAAATAGGATTTTCTGCAGACTTAAAAAAATATCTGGCTAATATATCAAATACTTCATCCTCATTGATGATTTCTTTAAACAACTTGCCTGTAAATTTTTTTATTTCGTTATAAGTAGTAATTAATGACTCATCATTCGTAATAATTGATTTACTTCTAGCTGAGCTTACGTACTGTATGTCATTTAAAAGGAGTTCTTTTATTGCAGCGTTCAGTAATTCAGGGAGATACAATTGGAATAGTTCTATGGATATACAGGAAATACCAAACAGTCCAAGGCTAGCAAATATTGTATTTTTGATAAGTCGCATAAGTATTTAGTATATTTAATTTGATAATGAAATTGTTAAGTTTTAAGTGCATTATTTATGAAAGCATTAAGCTTTTGGTGTGTATAGGAAGTGTGAGGGATAGTTTGTTTTATTAGAGAATATAATAATTTAGTTGATATTTTAAGGCTTATTTTAGATAAGGACAACTGAGTTTTTATAAGAAAAATAATGCTATCATAAAAAATATTTGAGATCATGTTTTTATATTACTTTTATATTGAAATATTTAATTTAAGCAAGCAATGCTTTATAGAAAACACTTCTGTTAGCTTATATGCAATAATCTTAATACCATAGCACCTTGTATAATATCGGACCTTTATTATCTTCCAAAATGCTAAAATTTTATAATCTTTCCTTTAATACCATATACTATTATATATATTTCAAAATTTAATAAAAAATTGTTTGAGCAACATTTTAATTCAGTCAAATCTTTAAATATGATATCAAAAATCATTTGCTATCCTTTTCCTTATAAATCTTCAAATTTCAAGCTTATCTTAGTACTTTGTCTGTGAAGATTTCACTAACTAATAGGTAATTTTATCTTTTCACTACAGCTCATTGTTGCAAATATAAAAAATATCGGAAGCAACACCAATAAAATGCTTGATAATATCATTAGCATATTATAGAATTTTGCTTTATGTCTTACATATTTAAAAGGACTGTATCTGTTCGTATCTCAAGATAATAAGCTCATGAAAATGTACTATGTGAAATAAATTATAAAAAAGCTTATAAAGCTTAAGCAATAATAGCCTAATTGCTGATAATACCATATATTAAAATACAATGAATGCATCCGCGAAAAACTTAAATACTCTAATTTTGACTCCAGATAATAGATTAATACTATTAAAAAGAATTCATCAGGTGAAGGATTACTATAGAAAATTGTTCAAAATCAGATTTAGATATAGCACTGCTTCAAAATATTAAGTTTAATTGTCATTAGTTTTATTTTCTCAAATAATTTAAAAATGAATTCAGGGAAAAGAAGTAGCAAAAATCATTTGCCTCTACTTAAAAGGTCATCAACACCTTGCATAACGCAAAGGAGAAACTCTATGACTAAGACTAAGTCCACTAAAGGCAAAAAAATCCACACAGACCCGCTTCCATCCCCAAACAATTCGTTTACCGAAGAACTTATGAAGCAAGTACGCAAATCGTTATGTTCGTCTAAAAATAGTTCCCGCAACAGTTCCCCAATAACAAAAATCAAGCTTTCCTTTTATATAAAAGTTGAAAACAAACTGTGGGAGCTTATTCAAAACGTTCAAGATGCAAAATCTTTTAACCAAATCCGTGAAGCATACTGGGAACTCATTAAAACTAGCAGAATCTATGAGGTAGAAGACTGCTTCAAAGATCTCAAAACTAAAAAATGGATCCGTAAAGCTCTTATCGTTGAACTGTGCGGGGTCATGCTTTCAGGGGAACTCTACCGTACAGACGACGCAATGGATAATTTAAAAAACCTCATGCTATTTATACACCAAAACTATATAGAAATCTTATATCTTATGTACTCAAAAGTGCATTTCCCAGCAACCCAAATGCTAAAAAAACTTAGAGAAGTCATATCATCTAGACGTATGAACACTGTAACAGACAAAACTATAAGTCTTAACCAAAACACAGAAATTTTGTCAGGCTTACTAAAAGAAATATGTAGACATTTTCGTCAAAATTCTAAACAATCAGCATTATCATCATCTATATTCTCAATATTAAAAACTGTTAATAAACTCAAATATGTTACTGTTAGAGATGCATTATCACAAGCTATTTCTCTTAGTGAGCCTAGTGCTTTAAAACCTGATGCACCTTTTTTGCCACCATGTCCTTCTGGAACTTATACTTTAGTTTTAGATCTTGATGAAACACTTGTACATTTTGTTCAGACTGAAGAAGAGGGAACTGTTTATATAAGGCCAAGATGTGAAGAGTTTTTAAAAGCTGCAAGTGAATGGTATGAAATTGTTGTTTTTACTGCTGGATTGCAAGATGTAATTTTCGATTAGAGTATGCGGATTGGGTATTAGACCAACTTGACCCTAGTTCATATGTGAAGCATCGGCTGTATAGGCAGCATAGTTCACAGAAAGGGAATTTTTTTCTTAAGGATTTGGCAAAACTTGGAAGAGACCTTTCGAAGGTTATTATTGTTGATAATGTTGCGGAAAATTTCCAATTGCAGCCTCATAATGGGATTTTTATTAAAAGTTGGTTTGATGATCCTAATGATACAGCCTTAAATGACCTATTACCAATTCTAATCCAAATCGCCAAAAAAGGTGTCCCAGACGTGCGCATAGCTCTTCGAGAGCTCAAAGAGCAGATGATCAAAGAAATTCTCAAAGGCAATCCAAACCCTCATCTAAACCTTAACCTCTAACCTGCATAATAGCCTAAGCAAAATTAAATTAGAAAGCACAGCCAAGGCATCTTTGTTTTGAGCCCAAACTTTTTTAAGTACTTCAACCACTTCATCAACCCTAGCCCTCAAAATAATTTCATCATTAATCAAATTATACCCTCAATTTCATCCATTTCTAATAGTATTTCAGTAATTTTCCCAACAACTTGTGGATTAGTAAGCTTCAATACTATAGAGTAAGATTCTCTGATAATTCTCTAATATTATATTAATCTATATTATCAATTCTGAACACCATATGCAAAATAGTAAAGATTAATTAACAAATAAAGGGAAAAATAAGGAAATTTGATAGGTTGAAGAAAAAGCTGCGAGGATAAAGAATTTCAAGAATTGAATGCACACGATAATTTGTTACAAAGTATGAATTTTAATATATAATTTAATATTATAATCTATATTCATATACTCTATCACAATACCTTCCATTTTTCATATATTATGTCCACTTGTTGCATCACCTTTAATTTTATGCTAATTCTCAATAAACTCAATTCTCCTTTCATCCAACAAAAACTCTAAATCCACCTAAAAAAAGCATATTTTAGTATTAGTATACTTAAAATATATCCATCAAATCAACAAAATTATTCTCTTCCCTAGCTTCCCAATATCCTCCATTATATATCCACAGCCCATTTTCCTCTCTAAACCATCTAGGTATATACTCTATCCCTTGCTCCTCTCTAATTCTCCTAGCAACCCTCTGCTTTTCTTCCAATCTATTTTTTTCACTCACTGCCAGCTTCAAATCTCCATTCTCCAAAGCTCGCTGATCAGGTCTAAATCTTGAATCTGTCCTTGCAAGTCCTTGGTAGTTTTCAGGGGGTAAATTTGAATTTATAGCGAAATCTGTAAAAAAATAATTATAGTCATAACCTTCAGGATAAGGTATCTGCTGCCATACCATAGTTTCTTTTTTAGTAATAATATCCCTAACATACATACTATGATTCCATTGGCCAAAAATCTCATAGCGTGGATTCCCATCTTTATTAGTCACAGTTCCAGTTACATCCCTATTAATTTTTTCAAACCATCCTTTTCTATGATAATTAAGCACACATCTATCCCCAGTGCTCTCATTAACAACTTCAACTTTACCAAAATGATCAACATACATTTTACCAAATATTATATTATGAACATTTGTATGAGGTTTCTCCCAAACATAACGATCGCCACGGTCTAGTAGCTCGACTATATACTTTCCTCTAGGAATAATATTAAGATGTGTACCTTTAAAGCTTGTTTTTATATCAACACTTCCTGAAAATGTATATTTTTTATGCTCACAGAACATTGCTGATATTGGTGGATGATGGCTTACCTGCTCAGCTAAAATCCTAAAACCATCTTTCACGAGCTCATAAGTTTCTCCGAGTAATGGGTTAAAAGGTTTCATATTCCTTTGATGGGACGATGCATAGCTTGTTACCCCAAAGCAAGCTACATATGCTAATCTCAATAATGGGTCATCAAATTCACATGCTGATAGCAGGACTTCATTATAGGTCATGTCTTCACAGAACCTTTGTAAGAAACTTATAGGCTCATTAAAATATACTGGTACTGCAATTTTGCTGAGTTCCTTACCTACTGAGTCTTTCACAACTCTCCAAATATTGTATTTTTGATTTGGGTTTCTTAAATAAGGTAAGCATTTTCTATGAGGGTTTATGTCTTCATGTGTCTCTTCTGAATAATGACTTCTGGCATCTTCGAATTTTATTGATTCTTCTGATTTGCATTCTTCAACTGCTTTTATTAGGTTTTCTTGTGGGTATTGCATAGAATGGGAAGCCGAGTCGCAGATTTCGACACTATGACGCATGTTAGTATTAGGTTTTGTAGATTCTACTAAAGATAGAGTTTCAGAGGCTAATAGTTTGAAAGTATTGCAGAGGCTTATAGCCTTTTCTAGATCTGGGCATTTGTTACGGATGATAATAGGGATATTATCTACAGATTCCCCCATCATTGCGTAGACACTCCATAATTCTCCCACTTTATATGCGAGAATATCACTTGATATGACTTTTTCTTCGTTACTATCTCTGCGAATTAGCCCGCTAGGAAAGCTTAGGGAATGGGAAAATTCTTTAGAGGTAGCTTGTTTTAGAGAGAGAAACCATTCTTGGGCTTCCTTTGCATTCGCTGCTTTCAAGCTGATTTTGTGAGTTCCGGTATCGACTATGAGTTCTAAGTCCTTTTTTGGATGCTTAGAAACACTCATTGTTGATAGTGAAATTTTACCTTTTAAAGGGTTTCCTTTTTGTTTGCAGTATTCTAGAAGGCCATCGTGAAGAACAAAATATCGCTTTTTCCAACCGTAAATGTAGTTTGTCCATTTTAGTAGCATTCCCTCTTTGGTGATGTCCATAGTATATTTATTTCCTTGTAGGAATAATATTTAAAGATTTATGCTAAAAATGTCTTTGTATAAGATTTTTGAAACTTTCCTTATAGCCGGCCCTTCTAAAATCTTAAATTTTATTGCACACTTTATTATGCTTAATCACTTTTATAATTCAAATTATAAAATATGGAAAAATAAAATTCACTCCAAAGAGCGAGAAATTTATCTTACTGGTATAATTTAATATATCTTAAATATGACTAATAATTAGCTCCTATTTTATCTTACATATTTAATAATTTTTATAAACCTTATCTTCAAAGCATATTTCTTATAATTCAAAACTTTCTGTTAATAAACAATAAAATCATAGCGACTTCCTTCATGTAAGCTAGGCTTTAATTAGGAAAAAAACCTACCTCTAATATCTAAATTTTAAGTCAGCATTTTTTAAAATCTATTCATTTACTTACTTTTTACGCCTAATTACAGACTTACCATATCACAAATATACTTTTCACCTTAAACTAATATAAGATTACTATATTTTTCATCAGTTGCCATCTTATTATAATCATCTTACAACAAAATCCCATAGCAACCCTTTCAACAACTTTTTTAACCTATGACTAAAATTTCCTTCATCTTTTTATTATCCTTGGCCTGTCAAAATTCTAAAATAATTACTTATACTAAATGGCTAAGAAAGTTATACCACTAGCGAAGTCTAACTGGATGCCAGACTTCAATGCCAAAGCATGCTATAAATGCGAAAAAAACTTCAATTCCTTTCGCAGACGACACCACTGCCGATACTGTGGTTTACTTTTCTGTGCAAGCTGTTCAAAAAGCAACGTAATTTTAAAAAACGGAGACAAACTCGACCGGATCTGTGAAAAATGCTTAACTGTCTTAACAATGCCTGTTACTAAAAATCCTCTACCACTAGCCCAGTATCCTTATTTCCCTAAAGACAACTCAATTTACCAAGAAGAAGATCCTGAAGATGCTGCGACCGATACAATAAACGACACAAATATTGACCTTCAGCATCTTTTTAATGATATAGAATACAGTCACGAAAACCCAGAACAAGGGGATTTCGCAAGTTCGGAAGATATTGAAGCATATTTGAACGCCAGATGCAAAGAAAATTTAAAAGATGCTAATGCTCAAGATTGGACAGAAAGTTTATCACATACAATAGCTGATGTGGTTAAGAATATAAAGCTTAGTAAAAAGGATGCCATGGATTTGAACAAGTATTTGAGGATTGTTAGATTCCCTGTTGAAGGTAAGTGTAGGTTTTTTAAAGGGATTGTTTTTAAGAGGCTGTTAGCTAGTAAGTGGATGCCTAATAAAATCAGAGACCCAAAGATTATGATACTCATGGGCTCAACAGGGTATTTTTTAGGAGAAAAAAATATCGTTTCGATGCAGAAACTTATTGATCAAGAAAAAAACTTTACGAAAATTTTTGTGGATTTGATTAAAAACACTATAAAGCCGAATGTTATATTATTAGAAAAAAGTATGCCTTATCCTATTATAGAAGAACTAAGTAGGATAGGCATTGCAGTGCTGCTTAATGTAAAAAAAAGGACACTAAAATTAGTATCGCGACTGACCTCAGCGAAAATCCTCAGCTCAATCAATCAAAGCTTCTATCAAAACACAGAGTTTCTAGGTTCCTGCATTGAGTTCTGGACCCAAAAAATTGGCAGCACCGTTTACTGTTTTTTCGAAGCTAATGAGTCTTCAACTCAATGTGGGTCAGTGCTTTTCAACCCAATTGAAGTCGATAAAAAAATCCTTAAAATTATTATCATGAAACTATGTGTTCAATATCGAAGCGTTTTATTAGAAAAAAACCTACTTTGCCTATACTCAATGCAAAAAGTAAACTACGAAGAGTTTCACAGTAGCGGTAGTTGCTTTGTCTATGTATCAACTTGCAGAGGTAAAATGTGTTCGAGGCCGAAAATCCATAGAGTTGAGTATTATTCAAAAAATGGGAAATCGCTTGGGGATTTCATAAAATACAGTTTGACAAATGCTTTACAAAAATGCGAGAATTCGTGTAACAAGAAAATTTTCAATCATACTTATTATTATTTTAAAGGCAAAGGACGGGTTATTATAACATATTCACAGATACAATGCCAGTTTAGTACTTTGCAAATATACCGTGAATGCACTGTATGCTCCAAAAAAAGTGAGACACAGAAACTATCGGACTTGGCTTGGAAGTTTTCTTTTAATAAGTTTATCGATAACTTTTTTCAGATGGGGCATATTGAGCATCAAGTTTGTGCACATGATTTTTATAAAGAAGGAAATTTTGTGTTTGCTTTGGCAAATTTTTCGGTCAATATATACTATGAAAAAACAGATCAATATTCTATATCCAGAAACACACAATATAATTCAGAAATAATAAATTCTATTTTCCAAGATAATTGGTCTAACTTACTCCAATCAGGAAAAGAGTTTCTTTTAGAGCTCAAGCCAATGAAGGACTATCTCTTCAAAGAAAGCTTCGAAAAATTCAATGAAAAAAACTGCCTTGAAGATGGGCCTATAGTAAACAGCGCAATTCGTTCAATCGAAGAAAGTTTCATGTGTGTAGAAGAAAACTACAATCGTATCCAATGCGAAAATCCTCAAGACAATCTAGAAATCGAATCTTTTAAAAAAGAATTTTTTTTCAACATCTCCAAACTTATAATAAATTTAGAAGGCTCTATGAATCTTCTTGACATAATAACTGAAAGAAAAAGCTCTGACCTAGAAAATCAAAGCCTTCAATACCCAGTTGGGTTATACCACAACTTACCATGCCTTCTTGCCCCAATAACAAACAAATTCGGACTACTAAATAACAAAAACTACCTTTATTTTAAACAAGGATTACCTGGGTTTTATCACAAAGATAGTAGGTTTTCTATACAAGTTGATGAAGAAGACAGCTTGTCTATTATTGCTCATGCTTTGAGCTCACATGAATATTATGATGCTATGGAAGAATACGATGATGGAAATGAGGATGTTTATGAGAAAATTGAAAGTGATTTACTTGGCGCACAAGATGACCATTTTATGTTTAATGATGAGAATTATGATAATGGTGGGTTTGAAAGCGAACTACAGAAAGAAAATTTTAGGAGCATATATGGGGATTCAGTATCTGTTAAGGTAGTTGCATATTTTTATAAGCAGTTTCATGGAATGAGACATTATGCGGTAGGTACACATAGTGAGTTTTTGCTGTCAATATCACAGGCACAAAAGGAGGAGATGCATTTGGGTAAGAGCAAAGCATTGTTTAAGTGCTCGGTGGATGATCGGTTTATAATCAAAATTATAGGAGAAAGGCAGTTTCGTATGTTCACCGATTTCGCCCCAAATTACTTTAGGCACACTTGCAAGAATAAGTTCTATAATATGCCTTCCTGCTTAGTGAAAGTTCTTGGTGCTTATTACGTTCAAGTAAAAAATCATTCAACAGGCAAAACACGCCAAGAATGGGTCCTCATAAATGAAAACCTAGCCTATAAACAACCAAAAACCTGTTTAATCTATGACTTAAAAGGAACAATAAATAAAAGACGTAAAGTTCAAGAAGGAGATGAAAAAACCAAAATGGATTTGAATTTTGTTGAATATATGAAAGGACTTCCTATTGTCCTTCAAGCAAATGATAAGAAATTTTTGGATGCTGAGATATGGAATGATACTCTTTTTCTTTATCAGCAAAATATTATAGATTATTCAATTTTGCTTATAATCAATACAGAAAAAAATCTGCTTAATTATGGGATTATAGACTATTTTGAACAATATACATTTGAAAGAGCTATTGAAAGCAAGTATAAATCTGTTGTGGGTTCTGAAATACCTACTATTATATACCCTAAAGAATATAAAAGTAGATTCAGACAGCATTTAATACAAATATATTTTATGAGTGTTGAATAAATTATGGATTTTTGGTTTAAGATGTAGGATTAATATTGAGTGTTAGGGTGTAGATTTTTAGTTAAAAGTTGAAGGATTAATGCTAAGAATTATGCTTGTTATGAAATTGGCTAGTTTATGATCAATTTTACTAACTTATATTAACTGCATCAATCCACAGTGTCAAACTTCCCTCTGCCACAATAGCAACCCCCATAAATATCAGTAACTTCATCGTCATTCTTTCAAAATATCAAGCTAAGCTTCTTCTAGTTAATGCCAAAATTATACTATTATCATCTTCAAAATTATTAACAGCAAATATATTATTTCTAAGAGTATGCCAAATTATTGATCCTATATTTATATAACATAATTAATGATTTATTTAAGCATACCTCAACTATACTACTAAATTAAGTATTTTTCTCCAAATAAAACCCTTAAAATTTATTTGTAAGAGATTACTTCAATCAGTTAAGATCATAGGCTGATATTAAAAAATTTGTAACAATTTTTATTCAACAGTAATTTTAAACTTTTTTTTCCTAATTCATTATCCTAATATCTTTTATAAAATCACCAAATTTACCACAACCAATTCGAACAAGAAAAATCAAATTCACAATGGCAAAATCTTCCCACAAAAATTGTAAATATCTAAAATCTTCATCTATATTCCTAACATTCTATAATTTACCATTATACTAAATATGCAATCTTATCTAATTCTCAATCTACTGCATCCTTCAAGCTCAAAAACCTTCGCCTAAGCTATAATTCTTAATAATAATCCAAAGAGATTTTCTGATTAATATTATTTAGTCGTAAAACACCCTAACAGAAGAAGTATGAATAGGATCTTGATTCTGAAAGAAAATTGTTTCAATAGTAATATTTCCAGATAAAATTTCTGCTGGGAGCATTTCTTCAGGTTTCGCCGCGTATATAACTTGCTCCCAAGTGTTATGACTATTTGGTATCACAAAGCCAAACTCAAAACTCCATTCTTCTATTACATTCTCTCGTAGCTTAACTTTTTGTAAAAGAGACAAAGAAGATATTTCTTTCACTGAAGAAAAGTTGATTTCTCTTGATACAGCTTTACATTTTAGGATTGATTTTGGAATGTGCGCTTCTACTACTGAATTGAAGTCCCAGTTATCATACTTCCATAGAACCTCTCCAGTTTCAAAATCTTTCATTCTTATAGAGCTGATAGAAAAACCTTCAAAGGTCTCTGACATTTATTATTATGGATGGAATTCTGGAGTTTTGGCTAAGAAGGGAATTCATTATAGAAATTAGTCTTTGTGTTGCATGTGTTAAGATATTAAATAGAAGGAAGACTTGCTTATTATAAGAGAATTTAGGGTTCTGTGTTATAGAATATATTTATTATATATCATAGCATTTGAGATTACATTATAAACAAATTGGTGTTAGGATATGGTTTAAAGGTACTTGTTAGCACAAAAATTATTATATGGTTTGCATCTTTGGCACCTGATTTATAGCATTTTGCTTAAAAAATCAAAAATCTTTAAAAAATGTATTAATCAATAGATTATTTCAGGCTTTTCCATGATCATTCAAACATAAAATAACTTTGCCTATCCATCACCGTTCAAATAACTTTATGGCCAAGTATCTCTTATTTAATCCTTTATAAAACTATCGTAACATAATTTAAATAACTTATTATTATTACACCATCAATATTATTAACTCTATATTCAAGAAACTTTACTCCTAAAATTTATTATTAGTAAGCCTATCTTATATTTATTACAGTATTTTTATTGACAATAATGAAAGATACTCACAACTCAGAAATCCCAAAACAGTATTTAGCAGCACATTTTTACCTGTTATCAGAACGGCCTATGGCAATATCAGAAGCACAACGGGCTCAGCTAGGTGCTCTTCACTTGCATGCATCATATGGTCCTTATAAGGAGTCTTTAGAAATTCCAGATTTAACTAACTGCACTGTCGCAGAAAAAAAGAAAAGAGCTTCTGAATGGAAAAAACTTGGCCTTATATCGAAAGAAATAGCTATGAGGAAGTTTATAGACTTAATTAGCAACTTATTTCCTAATTGGGTACGTTTTCATAAGCTTCGTCATGAATTTGAGACCAAATGGATGAGTATTTCAAATGCCGGTTTTATTAAAAGACCTGAGTCTATACGTTTAAAGAATATTAAAAAAACAAATAAAAGCTCAGAAAGCACTCGAGCTGGAAGTTTAGGACCTACAGAGATTATAAAAAAAAAAAAAAACACTTTTAGAAAAGTACCTGAAAGATTTTCGGAAAGTCCACAGTTTGCATATAAAAAAGAGATTTCTCAGACTCTTGCAAGAAACCAAGTGCCTAAGATGCCAAACAGTTATATGCAGCGTCAACAGAATGACGAAGAGTTTTTAAAAACATTTATAGAAAGTATGCAAAGCCATAGGGGAGGGGATATACGTAAAACTAGTGTAACAAAGTTGCCTAAAGGTATTACCATGCCTTCAACACCTAATGTTATATATAATGCACCCCAGATAAATTTTGATAAGCAAATGCAGATTTATAAGAAACAATTGTTGACTCAAGAATTCGCAAGGATTAAAGAGAAACCTGAAAATAATAAGAGAGCCTATCAGAATATTATACCAAATATAAAGGACAAGATTAATAACGTGAAATCAACACTTGACCAAATGGAAAAAGATATTAATTCTCTAGACTCTAAAAGTTACTGGCTATGATATAAATGCATATATTTAATCTAATTACCTTAATTTATTTTCTATTTAGTAGTGTTTTGTATTTAGATTTCAGAATAGGAGAAACTGACTTAAAATTTTTTTGTTGCATGGCAAGTGAACTATAACAATAAATATTTATAAAATTTCTTTATATTTATATAAATTTCTATAAAAATACTAAAAAACTATCATGAAGATTAATTTTACTAATAATTTGGAACTTGTTATCTAGTTCTTTATTAGGCGATTTTTCATATTTTCTTAAGTATGAACCTTGTCGTTTAATTAAGTTTATTTGCTTTGGTGGTTCAGGAGAGTCAAGCATAAGTATGCTTGGGTAGATATCATCAAGTTTCAAGCATTTTTTTCTGGAATTGTCACGCGAGCAAACACTTTTAGTTGATTTCATGCTGGAAAAACTTGATATATACATAGAAATAGTTTCTAATGATTGCTTAGTTGATTTAGAGTTTGTATGATCAAATGCTGGAATACTTTTGATACTTGTTTCAGAAAGGAATTTAAGCCCTTCAAATATTTTTATTAAGCTTTTTATGCATGATTCATAATCGTTGAGAACACTTTTGCAGTAGTTCAGTTCGATTTTTAGTAAATCTTTTTCTTTAATCATTTTTTCAAGCTCATTTGATAGGAGTTCTATTTTTTTGGTTTTTTCTGAAGCTTGATTTTTCTTATGCTCATTTGAAAGAGAACTTTTGTGCTGCTTTATAATATCTTTTTGTTTTTCATCCAATTTAAAAAGATTTCTGTTTTTAGGTGTGCAATTAGGGCTTTTCACATGTTTTGCACTACCACTAATTGAATGAATTAATGAAAATTCTTCATAGATTATAAAATTTGAAGCACCACAAGAGCTTATTTCGTCTGTAATATTAAAGGTTCCACTTTTTAAAGGCTCTTTAATTTCGCTCAGGTCGTTGTATTCTACTGAATCTTTTCTTGAGTCAAATGACCCTGAAGGAAAAAAATTGCATTCATTTTGTTCAGTATTTTTAAGAGAAAACATTATTATTATGAAATAAATAGTTATGGCTAAATTTATTATATAATCAACTAGGTTTTTTTTGTATGTGACCAAGATTATATTGCTTTTGAGGAATTTTTTGTCGGTAATTTAACTTGCCAAGCTGATGGAAGTGATAAATTTTGAAAAAACCAGGCGATTTTTGATATGTTAAAGATTGGTTAAGATTTTATTCATGTAACAGATTTGATATTAATGGAGCATAGTTTTTATGTTTGATTGAAAATATAGAAGATATTTATTAGTGGTAACTTGCGCTATGGAAAACATTATAAAATTGTGATAAGAAGTTTTAGGGTGATAACAGATTGATAAATGCTTTAAATTTCGGGTAAATTTGATAGAATTAGGAGGTGATTTTTGATTTTAAAATTAATTTGTAATATTTATTTTTAGTATAGTTAAATTTTTGAAGTAAGTAAGAAAAATGCACGAAGTTTAATGGAGGAAAATATTTTTAATTTTTATATAGAAATTTATTTTATGTCCAGGCTTATATTGGTGATCAAAATTATGACTGCATCATAAAGTTGCTTATAAATTTCTAATTTAAAAACCAAAATTAATTATTCCTGCAATAATCTGAAATGGATATTTTAAAATATTCACTTTTAATACTTATTATAATCTCATTCAGAATTATTTATTATATAATAGAATTGCTTTAAATATAATACTTTATTATAATCTTAAATAGCATTGATTAAAATATTTAATACTAATAACTGTTTTCTGATATATATTGAACAATAATTAAACTATATTTCATATTTACTTCAAATCGTACATGCAAACCTCACATATGTAAATGCAAACCTCACACGTAAATGCTCACTAGCTTAATTCTCACAATTGACTATAACAATTATTTCTCAATCCATAAATACTACAATAAATAATTTATTTTGCAATATGTAATCCTTATTCATATCATTCATAATATTCTAACACCCAAAATATTTAAAATTACAATTTATTTAATAAAAGCATCCTTAACACCTCTTTTCCTCAAATATAGTTCTCAAATAAAACTCCATAAATTCACTAAATGTCTATCTAACTTACTGTTTAGATTTCTTTTCTATCTTCTTCTTATAAAACTCTAATTCTGGTCCTTCCAAAATATATCCATCAGCCCTGCCACTTTGTCCAGGTCTTGAAGAAATGCATGCCAAAAGTCTACCAACTTTGAACTCTTCTTTCACAAGTGAGTCAATAAACAAGTTCTTGCTGAGCTCTTCCCACTTTTTCTTCTTATCTTCCCAGACTTTTTTAGCTTTCTCAGATTGCTCTTTCTTTTGTTCAGTTTCTTCTTTTTCTTTCTTCACCTTACCCAAATCAACTCCGTATTTTTTCGAGTACAGGGCTTTGAAAGGTGTTGCGTCTATTTCGACAATAGTATTTTTTGTAAGAGTGTTAGTTCTGACTAGCTCATTGTTTGTCGCATTGTAAACAACCCATAGCACACGTGATTTAGCTGCAAGACTTTCACTAGTCCAAACGAAATTTCCAGCATCTAGACGTAAAGCACGATATTTCATATTGCCACCTCTACACCTGACGACATGGACACGCTTATGGCCAATTTTAGTCATCGCTGGCTGACGGGCTTTTTCGAATGCTCTTTTCTTTTGGTGAATGGGCATGCGACCTCCAGTCTTCCTGCGCTTGTGCCTTGAGTCTCTTGAAATTCCCATTTTTTTATAAATGGCTTAGAATCATTCAATTTTCCTATGAGATTTTTAGATGCTTAGATGAGAGCCTTGCTAAAAATGTTCACCCTTGTACAAGAGATTTGCCATAATATGCTGAAGTTTGATCTGAGAATATAGTGAGTTATCGATAAGATAAAGAAGATATGCAGAGTTATAAAGAGTAATTTGATTGAGAGGTTGGATATCAGATTTTGTGATGAATTACAGGATTTTTATTAGAAGGATTAAAGAAGGTTATGTAGGAGTTTTTTAGTGTGGGGGTTGCTTATGATTGGGAAGTTTTGGAAACAGAGATTTTGAAAGAGGAAATCAAGATTTTTTGTTATTCATTTTGAAGGAGGATTGAATATTAACTTTATGTGGGTTGATGAAGATTTAAGGTTAGTTAATAGATTATATTTTAAGGTTTTGTATATAAATTATATTGAAGATAATTGAGTTTGTAATTTTGTATGCTATTTGTGGATGTTTATGAGTTAGGTATGATAGTATATGAATTTTAATCATATGCTGGATACAATTTCACAGTTTTTGTTGAGAAAAATATATACTCTGAACATATCGTGACTTAATATAAAATTTTAATGAATTATTTTACTTGTAATATTTAGCAGAAATGTTAAGTTATTATAAAATTAGCACACTAATATTAGATATAATCAAATATTTTTTTGGATGAAACTAAATTTATATTTTGCATAAACTATCATAACAACTTATATTGTAAATTCAAAATATATCAACTATTATAAATGCTTTAGCTTAAAAATTGTATAAATAAATTAACTTATTAGTTTAGATCAGATTCTATTTTTAATAAACACTATCACAAATTCGATTATATTTTCTTACCAACAAAACCCTCATCTTATTACTAATAAAAATTCATCATTATCTTAATCTTAAATTATATTTTAAAAGAATGCTTGCAAATAATATATTCATCATGGGTGATCAAAGCGACGATGACTTTTTTAACAGCTTTCCTGAGCTTAGTCCAACCCTAGAGTACTCTTTAAACCGTAGGTTCTCAAGAACCAACATAATCCTCGCTGAAGGCAAGTACAAAACAGTTTACCAAGGTTACGACCATGATTATGGTAGAGAAGTGGCTTGGAGTAGAATAAATATCTCTAGTCTAGGGCCAAAGGAAAAACTCAAACTTTTAGAAGACCTGAAATTCCTCTTAAAGCTCGATCACCCAAGCTTATTAAAACTCATAGACTGCTGGGAAGTTCCTGATAAAAACTTTATAATCGCTATCACCGAGCCTCAAACCCTTACTTTAAAGACCTATTTAACCCAAAAAGGGCCTTTAATGCAACTTAAAACTATCAAAAAATGGTGCAAAAGCATTTTAGAAGGGATAAAATATTTGCATTCCCGCTTGGTTATCCACAAAAATATAAAATGCAAGAATATTTTCATAGCAAACACTGACATGAATATCCGCATAGGGATATTAGGCTACACAACACATATAATAGATGATGAAAACTATGATATAAAATGCTTTGCTTATAGCTTACTAGAAATGTGCACTTTTGTAGACTTGGATTATGCAAAAACTCTATCAAATTGTCCTCCTCGTGAATTGAGTATGATAGAAAACCCTATTATAAAGAATTTTATATGTTCATGTTTAAATGAATATACCGCAGACGGTCTTTTATTGCATAATTTCTTTAATAGTGACGAATTAGCTGATAATTTACCTTTAAAACTTATGCCATTAGAAGACTTATATGAAGTAACTTTTGAGGAAATCCATAAATCATTGAGATTTGTCATAGTTTTAAAGAAAAACTGTCAGAGTATTGGCAGATACGAGTTTAGTTATAATGAAGATGTTCCTGAACTAGTTGCTGAAGCTTTGTTTGCTAAGAATCATGTTCCAAACAAGTACTTTTGCGACTTTTTAAATGCTATTGAAATGGAAATACAAAAGGCTATGAACTTAGATACTATGAAAACTAGGAATTTGGCTGGACCATTTACTGTTGCTCATGAAAAAGCTAAAGCCCAGAAAATCAGTATTAATTTAGGAATACAGGATTTACAGAATGTGAATAAAATAAGGATTGATATGGTTTATGACCCTGAATTAGATAATCCTCATGCTCTAGCTGAAGAAATTGTATATAGATTTCAATTAGATAGTTGTGAAGTTGATACTATTGCTAAGCTTATTACTGAAAAAATAACATGTTTCGAATCAGAAACACATAGTAATTATTCTTTGGACTTTTTAGATTTCCCTGTAGATGATAGTGCTCATTGGCGCACAGGATTGAATAGCACGTATGAGTTCTCAATTAATTCTGAGAACTCTTCTTTGAGGAATAGTTTTGAGCCGAAAAACCATGACCCTTTTAAGAATAGGAGCTTTTCACCAATAGATGTAGAGTATTAATATTAAACTTATAGGTGAATATAAGATGAGGTTATTTTTAGGGTGTTTTGAATTATGTAAATCCACGATAACTAATAAAACAAATTTTGCTAAAAATAATGATGAGAGTTAGAGTGCAATTTTTAGCTACCTAAAAAATCTTTTTGAATCCACTTATATATGTACTTGTTTCAAATTATAAATAATACAATCTGTACCTTTTAAACATAAAATCACATTTTTCAAAATTTCGTAAATCTGTATAGGCTATTTCAAATAACTTAAAATTTAAAATAAATATCAAATCTAGCTCAGATTCAATTATTAGATTCTACAATAATTTATATAATCAATCCTTATAATTTCCAACCTTTAAAGCCTTATCTTATCTTTAATGAATTTTTTTATGTTACTCAAAAATAACTAAGCCAAGCTCATGCAAAAAATTATTACAATACTTTCCACAATTTACTAAAATCTTTACTCTATAGAATAATTTGTAGCAATCGAATCCCTAGACTCATTAGCCCATCTCCCTTCGTTCTCATTATATTTTCTATCAAGATATAAGCTCAAAACTGAATTATCCTTCAAAAAACCAATATGTCTCTTTAACACTAAATACTTCAAATTTTCTATAGCATAAACAGCACATTCAAGATACTCACGATCTGGCTTTAGTTCAGCTTGTGTCAGGCATATCATCAAAGGGTCATTAACCCCTTCAATCTTACTATCAAATTTTTCTATAATATACTTCAATACTTTATATCTACCTTCTTTCAAAGCAACACCAGCAGCATTTTCCCCATAAATATTACAGCTATTAACATTGTATTCTGATGGTGGCTTACTTTTAAAATATTTATCAAAATAGTTTATTATTGAAATATGCCCATGCTTTGCTGAGATTTGTATTGGGGAGAGTATTGATGGGGATAGAGGATAGTCACTTGCGTCTTTAGTTTCTAGGTATATTGGGAAAAAAAACGATAAAAGCTCAATATTACCTGAAATGCAAATAGTGTATATAGGATCTAGACCTTGAGAGTGGTAAGAGTTTATAAGGTCAAGAGCACTAGAATGGAAATTATTGTAAAGGGTTTTAAAGCAGTTCGTCTTACCTTTGTATAAAGCATAGTCGAAGATGGAGAATGTGAAACCTTCGTGGAAGAATTTATGTGTGTCTACAAGGGCAGGGTTTTTTGTTGATTTGATTTCTTGTTTAAGGATATTTGACATAGCTTTATAGTTGTCAATGTCTATGGTTTTTTTCAAAATATCCTCAAGGCCTTTTTTACTGGTAAAGCTGGTTGAACACCCCATATTTATTAAATAGTATTTGCGACTTTATGCAAAATATCAGGAATATTAAGAGATTTTAGCTTTAAGAATATAATAAAATATAAAACTTGTTTATTGAATATTTGCAATCAAATAATATTATTGATATAATAATTGGTAGTTAATTTGCAAATATTATTTAATATAGACTTGATATCGGTATGTTCGAATCTATTGAATATTTTTATTTTCAATATCTAATTATGATAATTTATCTCTAAACTACTATATCACTATGCTACTTTATGAAATATCTATTAGAAATTAAATTTTTATATTAAATAATTTTAGCGTATCAATTAAAAAATATATCAAGCTATACAAACTCTACAAAGATAATTTATTAGTGAAGAGCCATCATGCCTATACTAACGAATGCAATAATTTAATTAAAAAGCACTCTTCTATTCTTAAAATCCGCATATACATACGCCTTCATATAACAAACTTTACACTATTTTAATCACTTCAACTGCAAAACAATCTCCAAAAAAAGCATATACCCTTATGCTCACCCTTCTCAAATTAATCTTAGGAATACATTAAAATTTTAAAAGCCCTTCTCCACCTCTAGGCAATTTACATCCAACATCATCCATCAACGAGCTAGTAATCATCTGAAAATTGCATCTAATATTCCTCCTAGCCAAGCAATTTTTTATTTTCTCCGCTTCTTCAATCCTTTCTTTTTTTGTGATAATTGGGGTTCTCGACTTCATAGCATATTTAATCTGTGATTGCATACTAATAAAACCACTATTTCCTTCATAATCAGGATGTCTAGATACATCAATCAGCTTATAATTAAGTTTTCTGATCCTCCCAATCCTATCCATATAATTATAAGTCACATCTTCCTCATCACTATGATAATCTTCAGCTTCTCTAGCTGTATACTCCATAATTTTCTTAGGTAAATCAAATCTCCTTAATACTTCTTCTTGCCTTAAATTTTTATCTTTAGCCCAATTATTTATAACTTCTATATTTATATTACTATTGCAATGCGATTTAAAACTCGCGTTTTTGGCTTCACTTTTACACCTTTCTCTGTGAATTCTATCAAGATTTTCTTCTACTTCTTTTATTATAATTTTTCTTGGTGATGCAAAAGCTCTATAGTCTTTTGATATTAAAAAAGACACATCAGGGAATTTTCCTGGCTTTATTATCGGAGATAAAGAAAAGTATTCTAGTTCAGCTTTTGTGTTTCTTCGGAAGGAACTGTCTAGACGACTTGAGTTTGGTAATGATGGATTTATATTCTGCCTTGTAGCATTTGGAGTTTTTTCTTGTCTTTCTTTGGGTAATGGCTTGAAGGCAAGACTTTTGTTCTCGGTAGAATTTTTTTTGTTTGTTACTATTGGCCCGGAAATATATTCTTTGTTTTTGCCTTCACCCTTAACACTGAGATTCGTGACACTTGATTTTTTCATATAAAAATTATAATTTGGAATTATGAAGAAACAATTAGAGGATGATTACTAAAATTATGATGTAGGGTCGAGGTAAGATTTTATATTTTCTCATGCTGTCTAAATGATGGAGATGAGAGATATGGATAGGATTTGGTATTTTTAATAATAGATATACCTTTCGCACGAAAAATTAGTAAAATTGTTACTACGCAAATGTTGAAGGTGAAAAAACTGACGAAAGACTGACTGATCATGTAAACTAGGAAAACTGGATACAGATCCTTGTGTAGGATGCTTAGAAGATGTGGATATGAATGCACAAATGAAAAATAAATTGCAATAAATAGATGGACGTGCTAAAAGAGAGTAGGCATTAAGCTTTGGTTAATGATAATCTAATAGGAGTTTTAAGAGTTACAGAGTATGAGATTAATTATAAGAGTTCTGTTTAGGTTTTATTGAACATAACTTATTTATTGCATTTTAAAAACTAAGTACTCTTATTTTAATGTAGACTGAAAATAATTTATATTGTAAAAAAGTATAATTATGAGCCTCATGCTAGGCATTGATACTCAAAAAAATTATTTCATTTCAAGTCGCATTATTATATAAAAAATTAGTATTTGATATCTCATTGTCTAGCATGCATATAATCTCAGAGTATTTCTGGTTAAGCAACAAGTTTGCCAGAAGGCTAACTTGAATTTCTTTGGCTTCATCTTAAATTTTCCATATGAATTTTATTTAGTTTAAGGTCTTAATTAATAATAATAAAATCTTCTCATAAGGACTATCAAGGACTCTTCAATAAACTAGCTTTGATTCAACTATACCCTAGCCTTGAAGTCAGCAAAATCTTCTAAATTAACTAATCCAAACGAGAACACAAAGAAATCTTTGAGTACATTTTCTTCTATAATACAAGAGGGTTTTTCTTAAGCCTAAAAAATCTTGATCTCAACTCATCCCAACAGAAATATCAAAATCTGGGAAGACTTTGATAGTTAAGAAATATCATTAAAAATTTATAAGGGAAGAAAGAAAGTTGATGAAAATCTTCATGCACTAGAAGCGGAAATATATGAAAACTCCTCAATTTACCTAATGCATCAGACAAGATTTAGAAAAAGTTTAAACATTGGCTAAAGGTTATAAAATTCTTATGAGAATTATAAACTGTGAAGAAGCCCCAGAAAATAAATAGAAAGGAAAGATATAAAAGAAAACGCTACAAAATTTCCTAAAGAAGCTTTTATAATTCTAAGTTACCATGCTGATATTGAAAATTATATATTTTCTTTTATAATGTTATGAAAGGAGTTAACAAATGCAATCAGGATTATTATTGATAAAATTAATGAATTATAATCTGAAGGCTTTAAATGCATCGAAAATATTTAGATATTATATAATAAACTGGATATGTAAGATTATGACCATTCTTTTAATAGCAATATAGATAGCAATTTATTAAACATAAGTTTTTTATATTGGAATCTCATAACATATATAAATTTAAATATTCATATGCAAATCAATACCTTTGAATTCACTATCGACGATTACGAACAATCAACTAAAGAGTTTGAAAAATACGTCAACACAATCCCTAAAAAAGTGCCAATCAAACTAACAAAAACCAATACTGTAGGCTCCTTAGTAAAAAACTACCTCCAAAAGTCAAATTTTACAGAAAGTCAAGAGCTAGGGATGCTAACTAATATACTTCATTCACTTGAATCATGGGGAAAACATGATTTCAAACCTCAAAGCTCAGATAAAATTATAAAACTATGTGAAAGAAGTCAAGAATTATCGAAACAACTTGAACAGATAACTAAAAAGCTTGAGATTATATATGAGGATTTAGAAGCTAAGACTGCAGAAACAAATGGGTTCACAACACAACAAGAGATAGAGGATGTAATAAAAGTACTTACGGCAAGACTTGGGAAAGATCCTAGGGCGAAGGATAATGAGAAGATACTTTTACAAATACAAGATTTGAAAGAGATTATTCCCCTTGTGAGGTATATTGAGAAAGTTGCAGGTAATGCAGAAAAACTTGAGCAGGAGAAGGAGACGATTAAGGAAATTTTGGAGATGACGGTGAAAAGTTACGAGGAAATTGTTGGGAAAAATTAGTAAATTTTGTTTATAAAGTAAAATTAGGAGGGTTTTCAGAGAGGGTTGGATGGAAATATGAAGAGTGGCTTAGTCTTGTGGAATTTGATGATATAAATTTTATATATACTGGGGAAAATTCCAATAAAAATTGGTTTCACAATCAGCCCAGTAATCCATTCAAATTATTCATTATTTCTTAGCTACATTAAACCGTATTTTTATAATAAGTACTGACAATCTGGCATTTGTCAGCAGGCAAATCTAAGCAGTCTAAAGCTCTTGAAAGCATTGAACAATCTTCGAAAAAAGCTATATCAAACATCGGAGATCCCAAGACTTTAGCTTTATTAGTGAAATTACCCCATGGATATTTTACATTAGGTCTTGAAGGCCAGGTTGAATGAGGCTTTTCTCTTATATGATCAATAAGAATTTTCCTTAGTTTTGCTGAATAATCTCCTTCAATTGGGATTTCTATGCATGCCAAAGATAGAGTTCCTCTTTTATCAGCTGATAATGAGGCTGCTGGTTTTTCGACTGTTTGTTTATACCAGCCACATAAAGTGCCTTGTATATGAAAAGATGAGTATTTTTTTCTTAGTTCTTTGAAATCCCCGGGCTTTGATGGGATTTTAGCGATTTCACAATGACGGATTTTGACTGGGGAGGATTCAAATGAGGCGTAACAGAGTTCAGTAAAGAACACTCGGGTGTAAGCGATGAGATGAAGCATGTCAGCTATACCCGCCCCTTTCCATTGATTTGGGAATGAGATACGGAGGAAATCTCTGATTTTTAGAAGCTGAAGACGGGTTTCGATTGTGGATGTGAGGTTTTTGTTCAGGAGGGGGCAATCGAGTTTTAAGGAGCTGAAAAGATTTTTTAGTTGCTGGCGGACTGAATTCTCATGAGTACCCCAAAAGTAGTCCTGTACCTCAGCTGGGCTTAACAAATGATACGGTTCATGGTCACTACTCTGCTTCATACAATACTTAACCTTATCTACAGTCATAACCAAATTCTGCAACCTCGAATCAATTGTAATCTTCTTATAAATCTCCAAACTTATCCCATCAGCCTCTTTCTCAACCACTAATAGCACCAACGAAATCCATACTTTAAGCCAATTCGGACACTCATTAAGCACACAACTTTTTATACAAAACTTATCACAAATGGCCTGGTCAATAGCATTAAACTTATTAATACTTGCATGAAGCATAAGAGAAGCTCTATGTAAAAAGTTATGAAAACTCGGGATATTACTTGAATTCTGAGCATGGGCAAGATAATAACTCCTACAAACTGATGACGCACATAAGCAAACAGCATTCAAATGTTCTTCACGGCTTTCTGTTATAGAATTATAGTCAAAAGTTAGCTCATCTAAATACTTTATGTCATTTAATGCATACATTCCTATAGAATACTTGCCATCAGCAACCATTGTCACAGTGCCGCAATTGGGTGTGCACGAATGACTTAGCCTACTTCCATAACTCCCATAGAAAATAGGATCTACAATAAGTACATCATACCCTTCTGGATCATCATGATGCCTTTCTAGCATTATATTATAAAAATCAGGCAATGTTTCTACTGTGCTGTCTTTTTTCTTTATTTGATTAGTCAAACTTTTTATAAGATCTTGCTTTTCATACCATTTAGCTGGAGAATAAAGCTCCCCAAAATACTCGATTATTAAAGAATTCTTAGGTATTCCTATTGGGTTTAAGCATATGACCCCTGTACCTTTTGGGTGTATCCTAAATTCATTAAGAACAATATCTTGACTCATAATTTCACTGAGCCCTATAATAGCATTATGTAGTCCATCAGCATATCTTTTGTCTCTTAGTTTGAACACTTGGTTTGTATCATTTATTATATACTCTAAAGCTTTTAATAGATTCCAATTGTCGCATTTCACTGAGTTTATAGCTTTAGATAAAGCTTTTGATATAAACTTATGCATTTTTTGTCCTACTGGATGGCGGATATAAGCCATTATGTTTCTATATGTATATACATCAAAACCCCAAGTTGGTACTTCTTTGACATCTTGCTCAAGCTTTTGGATCTGTTTAAGTCCAATTTGTCGGTTCTTACAGGACGGTTCAAGACATTCACAATTTTCACTGCACTCTACCCTTTTCGCTCTATCTGAGTTTTCGCTTGTCCATGTACTATTAATTAATTCAAAAGGACCCAAATCAGCTAAATCTTCACAAGCTTGGCCATTGCAATTCCCTTTTTTCTTAGTTAGCAACCTCTTATTAGTCCCATCCGATACTTCTTTGTAATCATTTATCATTATATATTCTCTGCTTTCAAATGCTTCTTTGTGCCAAACTGATGTAACTTTAGGTGCTCCATCATTGTTTTCTAAGCAAACTCTCCAATCTTCAATAACTGCATCTTCAAATTTTTTTTTATTTTTTTTCAGATGCTGTATAACTATATTCCAAAAGTTGTTTATGTAGATTTTCTCACCTTCAGTCTTAGCGGAGTGCAATTTGCTTAGGATCATTTTCCTTAGATCCTTTTGCACTTGAGACATTGAAAAATACGCATGACCTCGAATGTAATAATTATATATAAAATCTAAATTCGTGAGCATTTTATCTTCATACTGTCTATAGTCATCAACATATTTTGGCTCACCCTCACTAACAACATCAGATATATCATCAAAATGCAAAATATTATGCGGCGTTGTGAGTTTGTGTTTTTTACAAGGCTGGTCCTCTTGTTTTTTAATAACAATCGACAAATGCTCATCAGCAAAGTCTATATAAAAGCCAGCAGTCAAAGCATTCAACAAGCTATCCTTATTTGGAACCTGCAAAGCCTCACAATTTTTTCTGAAAATCATCAAAAAATCTGCTTTAATTATCCTTTCCATTATATGTTCTAATATCAAGCATGACTTCGGCCCTCTAACTGGAGGCAACTCTTGATTTTTTAATTTTTTAATCCCCTTACGTTTTTCCGAGCATCCACAATCAAAGTTTTCCCCAACAATTTTCCAGGTTTTATTAACAACGCATGATATGTGCATGCTTTCTTTGCATATATAACAAGTAATAGCTGCACTTTTATTGGGGGACTTACAAAATACACATGGACTTTGATATAAGGATTGTGGGATTTTGACTGAAACAGTACAATTCAGAGCGTTTTTAGCTAATTTTATCTCTTGTGTTGATTTGATATAGGGTTTTAATAAAAGTGCACAGAATAAATGAAGCCATTTTCTAGAGTCTGTTTTTAGGAACACCCCATTGGAAAGAGCACAGGCAATGCATTTGAGAGAACTTGGGGATATACCTTTGCTGCAAGGACTGCATTTCCATTCTGTGAGTTTTAGATCGCTATAGAGGCCAACACCGCATGTCCCGCATATTACTTTTTGCATATTATAAATCATTTATAATCCCCAAAGCTCAGGCAATGATATTTGTGTAGGTAGAAAGGCTGTGGTGTAGGAAGGAAGCTAGGGATGAATAGATTTCTATATACTTTTTTTATAAGAGCCTGAAGTTTTACAAAAAGTCTATGGTTTCAATTCAAGTTTTTGGAAGCATGCATTTGAAAAATGCTGTAAAAATGGTTCATATGAAAATGAATATACAAAAGCCTATATAATTCAATTCAAAGTACTATATTTTAACCTAAAATCCTTTTCAAAAATACCTTAAAAACTTAATCAATATACCTAAAGCATACAAAAAACTCTTTTCTTATCAAAATTAAGACATATAGACGAATGAAATAGCATATAAAAATGATCCACGGTCTTTCCGATCTGAACAAAAAAGACAAAATGAAAGAAGAAAAAAATAGCAATTACTATATTTGAGGTCAAATAATTGGTCTCACCGTATCTTCTCCCGATATGGATGAAATAGCGAATAAAACTTCAAAAGATTCTAAAACTGACAAAATGAAGAGGCCCTTACAATCATCCTATGACAAAATTGGTTCTAAGTAAACGAAATGATTATACAGCACCAGAAATCCAAACTTTTATGCAACAGTCTAATCAAGGAAGAGTTTTAAATATTGACAAAAAATATCCAGTTACTGTGCCATTACAAAATAAAAACGTCAAGAAACTTATCTCACCTCACTACCTAAATATAATGTTTTTTCTGGACAAGGGCAAAGTGTGGAAAATTTAAGATCTCAATCGGCGGGGACTGTTATTGTTCCTGATCCTTAAGTTGAAACAAGCTTGCCGAAGACTAATATTCAGATTAGATTTCATAATGATTAAAGAAAGAATATTATAGGATTTTTTTTAGGTATGGAGAATCAGGTTTTTATAAAGGGAAATTATGTGAGATTACAGTGAATCTTGGATCAACCTATTCAATTACTTTTTGAATATATTATGTATGTTACAATAGCTAATGGAAGCTTTCAATTGGTTAGTAGCTTTAATTTCCCTAATTTACTATTGCTTATCCTTTATAATCTTCTTCATCATATAAATTTTCTCCAACTGTCTCTATATTTTCAATGCTATTATTAAATTTCTGCTCTTTCCCTTCTAATTCCTCCAACTGATTTAAAATCTCAACCTTTTCAGTATCTTCCAAAGTTAAGATATATCCATATTACTTTTACATACTAACTTTTCTCATATCTCCCTTATACAAAAAAATGTTTTAATTCATATTTTCTCTAACATAATTTCGAAGCCTAATTTACACTTAAACCTATCATACACCTCTTCACCTTATATCCTATCATATCCCACCTTCCCCAATACAATTTTCATACATTTCCCTATCTAATCCAACTACCAAATTCTCATAAAAAATTTAAAAACACCTTATTTTCCATTTATAAATATACTCTTCTTGGTTATATAACTTATTACAATTTAATGGTCATCATCTCTCATTGAGTTAGCAAAAGAGTTTTTGTTGGAGTGAATAAGGTTAAAGCTGAAGCTAGTCGATGGAAAAGGTTTGATATTTTTATTAACTGGTGGCCTTAATGTTTCTTTCATCCGTGTTGGGGTATCTGGATTATTTCTTCTCTTTGAGTCCTGACCTTTAGTTAAATTTTGGATTTCCCTGTCACGTAATTGAAGCATTTTTTTGCTGATATCATAGTCATCTTTTAAAGACTCAAAGTTAGATTTCAGGTTCACGTGCTCTATTTTCATTGTCACATAGGAGTTTTCTAGAGCAGTTGCTCGTGCTTGATATGATGTTAACTCTTCAGCTTGTTCTTTTAGCTTGGCTGTTGCTAAACACTTTTCACCTATAGCTTTATCTCTTTCAGTTCTAATCAAAGTCAGTTCATATTCTAGACTCTCGATTCTTCGCAGTGCTGCAGCAAGTTTAGCTTTATACTCACGTTTTTTCGCCTTAGATTTTGCGACTTGGTCCATTTTACTTATAATAAACAACTAATTTTTTGGTTTAAGGGCTTTTTAGATAATTAAATACCTTTAGCTATTACTGCTCTTATAGGTGCATGGACTTGCTGAACAACTGGATTCAAGCTAACTGTTTCAAACCATTTCTTAGCCCTTGGATGTGCTTCCCAGTTAATATTGAAAACTTCGGTTTGAACTATTTCGCTGTAAGCAAAAACATCAGCTATAGTCATATAAGGAGTTCTAGCAATAAACCCAGTCTCTTCTAAAGCCCAATCTAAGGTACTGAAATACTTCTCATAATTATCCTTAAGTCTTGCCCTCTCACTTTCACTAGGCTCTGGATATGCAAAGTATTTTGGAGCTACAAGGCAATAAAAAAAGTAATCCCTACAAGGTTCTCTAGTAAACTTATGATGAGCATGCAGATAAGCATTTACCCTAGCTCTAAGTTTTATATCTTTAGGGTACCATTCATTATCTACATTAAATGCATCAGCCAAATACATAACTATAGCAGCACTTTCATTTAAATAAAAATCCCCATGAGCCAAAGTTGGGATTTCCTTAAACGGATTCATCTTAATAAACTCTTCAGTCTCATGCTCCCCTGCAAGTAAATTGATAACTTTTAGTTCATAAGGGATATTTGAATATTCACAGAAAGCTACCACACTTCTACATGGCTGGGATAATAACTCAGCATAGATCAGAACAGGGCTTTCCATTTATAATAATAATAATCATTAAGCTGATAATTTTGTAACTTTTAAGCTTTTAAATGGGTTTGCAAACCTTGTTGGAATAACTTGGGTATGCTCAAGCTGAGTACGCAAGGCTGATACACTAGATATAAGCCCTAAAGGCATATCACTGCATTTTTCCATATAGTTCTGTAATGATATATTATCAGACTCAGGTATAAAATGCTTTAAAAGTCGGACTTCTAAGCTTTCAAGCCTTTCAGATAGTTGCTGATACCATGCTGACATAAGATTGGATGGCATTTTATGGTTATAATACTTGACTGTCACCTCAACTGCTGCTTTGATTATAGTTTTTAGTAGCTGTTTAAACTGAGCTTTGTCCATTTTCCCATCAAAATTGCTGTCGTACATATACCATAAAGCTAAGCTCTTTTCATTATTACTACCTTTGCCGAGCATTATAAAGAAGCTTAGGAATTCTGCATGGGTTAGAGATGAGTTTATAAAAAGATCTTCAGGAATTGATAGTGAAAAAGTGCTGTTGAGCATTGAAAGGATTTTTTCGAAACTTGCAGTTGTTGAACGACGGCATATAGCTTCGAGTTCTTGAAATGGGACTTTATGGGTATTCCAAGTATCTTCATATCTAATAATTTCAGCATTCTCAACACTTGTTGTCGTATAGAAGGTTCGAGATTTTCGGCAGCCCATTTTTTATTATGAGGAATTGTGGTTGTAGATATACTCATGTTTAAATGAAAGAAAGGAGGTTTAAAGAATTAATATAGAAGGTAGGATTTGGATTTAAGGGACTTGTGCTATTGAGATTTTTGTTGGAAAGATGAATTGGAAGATTGCATGAGGATTGAGAAGATTTTGATAAAAATTTTATTTTACTTGACTTTTTTTGGGTTTGCATATGTTTTATTTTAATTATATGAATTTCAGGGGAAGAATTTTTGGAGGAGATTGTGAGATAAGGGATTTGAAATGTTTTAAAAATTTTAATTTAGATGACGTAGGTAGAAAAAGTGTCTTTTTTATAGTAAATGGCTAATTTATATATTTGAAATAAAAACTATAGTAAAGTTATTTGCTTGGAGATAAATATAAAAGGTGCTAATTTTACTAGATTGAATATCACAATTGTAATATCATTTGTGTGCTTTAAAAAGTTATGCACAAATATTTTTAATAGAATTTATATAAAATTAGTATTATATATATCAGGATTAGTAATAAAATATTACAACCTTCTAATAGTAGTCTACACCAGTCTATAAATTCATCTCCAGATCATATCTCTAACCTCCTAATTACAATTTATTTAAAAAATTATATTAAGGTGTTATCACTAAGCTTATTTAGTATTTTTTCCTATATTGTCTCTCATAGCGCATTTCCAACAAACCAAAAAAAATTCATCCTTGCTTACACATAACACTTTTAATAATATAAAAATTCTTCTTAAAAATTTCTTTCTATTATAAACTTCAAAATTCTTATCCTGAATTTTACTTCTCTAGTTATAAATACAATATAGAGTTCTCCTTACAATCTTAACACTAATCTGTGCTTAACCTATATAATTAAATCAAAAATCAAATATAAATATTTCTCTTAGTTTTAAATATGGGAAAAAATATTTTCACCAGGTTGGCAAACTTTTGTAAAGCTATTTAAGAAACTCTTTGAAGCCCTAATCATGATTTCTATTATAACCTTTTCTCATATAGGAAAAAAATCACATAGATTTCCACACTAAATCTCTTACATCTTATAAAAATCTTATTCCCTAATCGTTTTTTCTCAACTTAACATTAAAATCTTCTTCTATATTCACCTTATCTTTTTATTGTTTAATTTTATAAGGTATGAATAATGGTGAATATGTTGAATAAAATGGAAAAAGGTCTTAGAAAGAACTATAAGAAGTCTAAAGTCTGGTTCAGCGCTTTTAACGCAGCTCTAGGCTCATTACTTTTTAGCTATAACATTGGGGTTTTCACATCTTGTCAACCCTGCGTATTAGCAGCTTTAAATTGGGGTAGTGAGAAAGATACATACATCCCTATAATGTCAGCCCTTTTACCTTTAGGAGCAATGTTTGGAGCTTTAACTTCAGGTTATGTGGCAAAATACATTGGTCGAAGACAAAATCTCATAATAGCAGACTTAATAATAATCACAGCCAGCATAGTATCAATAGTTCCATACACAGTTTCTTTTGGTATCGGGAGATTCTTATCAGGCTTCGGAATTGGTAGCTTCTCAATGCTCTGTCCTTTATACATTAACGAAATTGCTCCATTAGAAATCACAGGCCGAATCGGGAGTATGGTTATGCTCTTCGGTTGCCTTGGAACCCTTTTTGCCTTTAGTTTCGCTTTAACTCTTCCTACATCAAACTATGATACCGATACATTAAACAATATTTGGATAGCAATGTTTCTATTTCAAGGATTTGTTGCGCTTATTCAACTCATCCTTTTTCTTGTAGTTTTTAAGCATGAAACTGCTCCTTGGCTTGCCAATAAAGGCTACAAAGAACAAGCACAGAGATCTTTGAGGTTTTTATACTATGAAGAATATGCTGAGCAAGTCTTTGAACGTATAGATAATTCTTCTAAAATCAATGACAGCGAAATCAATATTGAGAATAATTATGATTTCACATATAAAGAAATATTTACTTGTGCCAAATGGACAACTAAAGCTATGAGGGTCGGGGTATTGATTAGTGTCATACAACAGTTTGCTGGGATTAATGCGATTATGATGTATGCAACGACAATATTTGGTAAGTTTGGAAGCGGAGTTTTTATGGCTAGGGTGTTTACAACAATAACTGGGATAGTTAAACTCTTGGCTGTTTTTGGGTTGCTACCTTTGATTGACAGTGTTGGGAGGAAAACAGTTTTGATTTCTGGGTGCATTGCTATGGGGATATGCCTTGGAGCTATGGGATTCTTTTCTATGTATGATGTATATTTTGTTATACCATTTTTGGCTATTGAGCTGTATTTAGCATTTTTTGTAGTTTCTATAGGACCTATATGCTGGGTATACTCAGGTGAAATTCTTCCTAGTAGAGGGATGAGTATATGTACAGGCATAAATTGGTTCTCAGCTTTTACTGTAGTATTATTTTTCCCTTTTGTAGTTGAAATGATAGGATTAAGCTATACATTCTGGATTTTTACTGCTTTTAATCTAGGAGGGGCATTTTATTTCAAGTTTGATATGATTGAGACAAAGGGGCTGGCTAAAAAAGAGATTCGTGAACTTTTTGCTGCAAGACGCTAGATAGTTAGTCTATAAATAATCATATAAAAATAAGATTTTTATGATTAAAAAAGCGCATAAAACACTAAAATCACCTGATTTTGCTATTTCTGATCACTTTGCATAATAAATAGGTGTTTAAAAGGTAAAAAAATTGTTGATAAATTTCTCCATCTCTTAGAGTGAATATTTTTTTTCATGCCTTAAATCCTTGATGTCTATGTAAAATCACAGCTGAACTCATAATCCTAAATGCTCACATTTTGGTCAAACAGTTTTTCATATGAAACTAAGATCTTGATATATGCATTTGCTATATCAAAATCTGCCACAATTATAACGCATATCATGCGTATTTTATAATAAGCTATGCATATCAAATGATCATCTTATCATTAAAATATAATTTAATTCTTATAAGTTCTAATTATCAATCCATGTGAAATCATCTTTTATTATTCTAGCTATTATATTATTATCTATATTTAAATCATTTTTCTAATAATGTGATTCATTTTATACACAAATATTAAGATTTATGATAAAAGTATGCTTTTTATAAGTTGAAAATGATGAACTTATTTTTTATAATTTGCTATGCTTTAAGCGAATAATTAGAGTTAAAACTTTATTCACATCTTTTGCCTTCAATTAGATTAAGTTTTTTGCAAGATATTTTTAATTCACCACGAGGTTCATGCAATTTCTGTGAATTATGCCTATAGACCTGTTTGGGTTTACTGAAAATAATTTTTTTCCTTTGTAGGTTAACTCCTTCAGCAAATTCTATTTTCTTTAATGATATTGCATTGTTCATTGATTGGAATATTCGGCTTTGAGGATGATAAGTTGTAATTTGGCGTTTTTTTGGACTTTCTAATGCTATTTCATCACGTTGGCAGTTAAGCAAAGCACTATAACTTACAACATTAGATAACTTTTTCAAAGGGACAGACCCTAATAGAACATTAGAGAATTTCGGATGAAAAGGTATCAGCATAGGAGTACCGATGCGGTTTTTTGATGATAACTTCAGTTCAGGGGTTGAAAAGCCAGACTTCTGTTGATGTGCAGGGCTTTTTTTGAGAATGAATAGTACGTTTGAAATTGTATTTAATACATTTTATGGTTCAATAATATAGTTTTTTAAGATTTCTGTAGTTTTATTTTATATATGTAAAAAAAACTTTTTGTTTGTGATTTACTATCATTTAGCTTGGATTTTTATATTTAAATTTGATTTTTTGTCTATTATTATATTGAAATATAAGTTTATAAGAACTTAGTATGTAAGTATGGGTGTGCAATAATGCAAATTTCTATAAGATGTGAGGCTAATAATAAATTATAGTGAGGTGAGATTCAAATATCATACTTGATTAAATAATTATTTTTAATTGTGTCACAATTAGCTATATTAATATTATGAATGGCTGTTTCTCACCTAAAAGAACGAAGATTACAGGGCAATCAGTAAAGGAAGTCTCTGTAAGTTTGGAAAAAATTAGAGAAATACCCATACACATAAAACTTAACACACCTAAGAAACATTCATCGAAACAAATTCGGAAACCCCAAAAACCAGACCCATATTCAATAACTTCTGAGCGCTCCCTCCGCAAAAACCCAAAAGTCTTTTCTCCCCACTCACCTCTACCTTTGCAAACCGAAGCTTCAGACACCTCATTAAAAACACTTCACCACTATTCATCAGTAAGCCCCCGTAAAAATATTACTGACTTACTCCAAACCTCATTACAAAACCTTCGTTCTTTCGAAAAATCAGCCCGCGAAGACCAAAATGCAAAAGTTAAAGAAACAAACATCAAAAAGTTAAAAATGAAATTATTCGATGCAATGATAAGAAAAAAAAACGAAGGAAAAATTCCATCAGTAACCAGAGTGTTTGATTCATATGGAAGTGATGGGAAACTCATGAGTTTCGGGGGTAAGTCCAAAAAAAATAGAAGAGAAAACACATATACTTGCGAATCTAAACAGACCAAAAAGAAAAAAACTTCAACACTCAATAAAAAAAAAATCAAAAAGCCAAAAGGTCCTATAAAAAAAAACCAAGCAATCGAAAGTTTCAAATCTAAAAAGCAGGAAATATCGAAAAAGCTTAGGGATTTAAACAAAAGGATTAAAAATTTCAAGAACAAAACAAATCTTACATGTAAAAATTCTATAAAAGATATAGAAAAAGCGGCAATAAAAATCCAAGCACATATTAGAGGTTATTTAGTAAGAAAAGTCTTTAGTAAATATTTCAGACATCATCATAGACCTTTAGTATCTATATGTGATGTTCCTGAGTATGCAAAAGAACTAGAGATAAGTATTGAGAATAAGATAAAATCAGCTCAATTGGAGCAGTTAGAGAAACTAAAGGAAATGGATGTTCAGGAAACAAGGGAAATGTTTGAAGAGTGTAAGACTTCACCAGATGTTAGAAGGAGGTTTGAGGATATTATTAATAGGAGATATACTGTGTTGAGTCAGTCTATATTGAGTCCACATTTTTCTGGGAGTAAAGAAAAATTAGCTCAGAAAAAAGGCTATATCGACGAAAGGATCAAAAGACCTGGTGACAAAGCTGCAGGGGGAACTCTTCCTATAAAACTCAAGCTAAAAAATTCTTCTATTTCTAGTGAAAGCATAATCCAACTCATGGACAAAATCCCTGAAAGCCCAATCAACTCCATGGACAGCACGCCAAAATCTACTAAAAACTCTGAATCCCAAACAAAAATCTTAAAAATCCCAGAATTCATATACAACCACAGCATAACTCCAGAACTTCTCATAACAAGCCCCACTTTCTCACCAAAAAACTCCTCAATCAACAATATTTCATCAGAAAAACAACCTCTAAAAACAATTTTCCTAAGCATAGTCAGAGTTCAGTTCCTCAGAAGCTCAGAATCCCAAAAAATCATCATCCAAAGAAGCGTTTTTGAAGCGGAATGCTATATTTTTCACATACTTTTCAATGAAATCCTCGATGATCCCAGCTTTTATGAAAACAATCCTGATGAAAACAAATCATGTGTGCCTATAAGATATATGAGCGTATATTCAAATTCTATAAAACACTTCCAAACAGATAAATACACCTTGATATCTTTTTATAATCAACTGTTACTTTTTAATACAAATAATGAAATCCTAGGAAAAATTATAAAAAAATGGGCGCCATTGAAAGTTTTATGTGACTTAGAAGACTTAGTCCTTAGAAACTATAAAAACAAAAGCTATTTTCAAGATCGGGTTTGGAAAAATGTTTGGAAAGATGATCAGGATAATTTAGAAAAAGTATATAACAAAATGCAAATTGATGTTATAAATGAAGCTGTAAGTCGATATGTATATAAAAATATTGAGTTGCCTTGGTTTTGCTATACAAGTAAAAGAAATTCGTGGGATTTTGATGATTTGATTAGTAAAGCTAGAAAAACATTAGAAAGTTGGGCTGAAATTGAAGGAGGGAAAATCCCTGATAGCTCTATGCTAAGTTTGCTTGGGCGACTTAATGAAGATATGCTACAGTCGTGTAGGGAAAAAAATTTAGAGAAGATTATTAGGTTTGAAATTGAAGAAGAAGATGAAGATGTTGTTGATTTGAAGTTTTATGAGACAGAAATGCTTTTGTATGTTGAAGAGAAGGTGTTTAATGAGTTGGTATGGGAGACGTATTGTCTTATTGAGATGTAGAAGAGGGTTTTTTTATAATAAGTTTTAAATTTTATATGTGGTTTTGATAGATTTGATGAGAAAATATGAGATTGATTATGCTTATTTATATGAATAATTAGTTTTGAGCAAGGATTTATTGTTTAAAGGATAAGAACCATTATAAATTTGGTGTTGTAATAAGGATTACTTAAAAATTATATATAAATACTCTTGAAATATACCGAATTCTTACACCCTCTATAGATCGACCCTAATATTATATTACTAATTTTATGATAATCATATATAAAAACTAAGCATTTTATACACATTCAGAATCTATTAACCCATAATACTTGTCCATACCATGCTTACGGTCATCAAATATCATGTTGAATGTTGTGTTTTCTACTATAGGATCTAACTCAATACCATACAATATTGCATACTCAATATCAAGAATATCTTTAATCATTGTCCCTTGAAGCTTACCTTTTTCTTCAGTAGTTGCTTGCATAGCTGGCGATCTATTAACTTCTAAAAGCCATAAATTCAAATCATCATCAAATATGTAATCTAATCCATACATCTCAAAAACCCCAGGGTGTTTTATAAGATTAGGGATGTGCATTTGAACCAAATGATACATTTTTTTCTTCATAAGTGGTCGAACATAATCATTAAGCCAATTCATTTTAACTTTTCCTTGCTTGATCATATAGTCTTCGAATTTCTCAAAACTCCACATTTGCTCTTTCATCATTTCATCCCGCTCATCCTCAGTTGTGTTAAGTGTTTTTACGAACTCCAAAGCTTGATGTGTATTTGTAATATGGCTTCCAGACTCTTCAGACGAAACATCATACTGTGTTAACGACACCCTAAGAAATCCATCATGATAAAGTATAATCAAAGGGTCCACACTTGCAATCAGCATATAAACCCTAAAATCAAATTTTTTCCCTTCAACAGTTAGTGGGTTTCCAATATACTTCTGGACAATAAACTTATCATTAATTTCGCCACATTTTTTCCCATGCTTATACATCACTTTCAATCCTCTAAGTTTCGATTTAGTAAGCAAGATCACTCCTTCTCCATTATGACTATTTCTACTTTTCTTCATAATCCATTCAATTCCTTGAAACTTCCTATCTTCTATATGCTTAAAAAACAATTTACACTCTCCTTCAGCGCTTAAATCAATAGTCAGCGGCATAAATGACCATTGATAAAAACAATCTTTCCTATTTTCATATTTTTTCCCATAAATCCTCGCAGCTTTAGCACTATCATCTTTATTAATCATATGCTCATGCCCTGGTATATGATTATACATCTGCCCTGGGCATAAGAACTCAGTACCAAGTTCATGATAGTAATGCCAATATGGAGTTTTATGGAAAAACATATTCACATAATAAGGGATTTTTTCTTTAGGGAAGTCAGCACTAACATCTAAATAATGGTATTTATACACAAGAGTCGCATAATTATTGATAACATCTTTAACTAAGTTTCCAGGCATATAATCCGAAAATATAAGCCTTTCCATAGGTAAAGGCATTCCCCTATAGTCTAATAAAGGTTTGTGCTGAGCTCGATATTCTTTAACCAGCACACAATAATCTTTATCATCAACAACATTCTCATGGTCTTGATCAAATCTATTATAAACCATGTATTCCTCCCAAGCCTGAGAGTTTTTTATATCAGTCATATTAACTTCTTTATGTATAAAACTCTTCCTCACTGTATCAAAACTCTGACTTTCCAGCTTGAAAAAAAGCCAAATTCCAAACCCTGAGTTTACTACTAAAAACCCTATAATAAAGGCTTTCCATATAACTCTCATATTATAAAACTTGTTAATATGTAAAAATCATAATAAGTTTATCTGATTAACTAAGTATCACTGTCTGAGTTTTGAAAGGCTTTTTCAACAGCATTGTAGTCAACATTATCATCTTCACTGTCTTCATCTGAACTAACTGTTATTCCTAAATTGTCTAGCATGTTCCTGAACTTATCTACTGAAGACACTCTTTTTTCTTGGTTTGGAATTACTGGTACAGAAATTTGTGGTTTTTTCGAGGTCTTTGATTGATTTTGGGTGCTTTCAGGAACAGATATTGGCGCTGTAGGCTTTTTTGAAGTCTTTGAATGGCTATTGTTGTTAGATTTTTTAAGCTTTTCGATTAGACCATAAATTTGGTTTTGATCTATTCCTTCTAAATACCCTGGGTTTGTAACTTTTAGCCTTTGATACACTTCTTGTGTTGGTAAGGTCAGGTCTTCTTCGCTTAAAAGAAATTCATGAAAATAACTTTCGTTGTTATAATCATATATCAGGCAAAGTCTTGGCGGCTTACATTTTACAGCAAATTGTTTTGGATTCATTATTTATTATTATCTAAGATTCAGGTAATAGCTTTATAATGTTTTCTTGGAGTATTTGATTAGCTTTATAAAGATTGCGGGTTTTTTCTTCAAAAACCATTGAGGATTGTACTAGACTTTCATAACGTTGTTGAAGGTTTTGTGTTATGTTGATGAAGTCTTCGAATTTTTTCCGTAGGTCTGAGTTTTGCTTTTTAAGATCGTCGGATGATTGGAGTTTGGATTTTAGGGTTTTAATTTCGTCTGAGAATGATTTGTTGTCGTTTTCTAGGGAGTTGAGTTTTAGATGAAGGTCTTTATTTTCGTCTTCGAGTTTTTTGATGAGTTTTTCGTAGTAGATGAGTTTTTCTTCGTATTCTTTTTTGAAGCATGTTATCGTTTTTTCGTTACTTTCAAGGAATTTTGTGTTTTTAGACAGTTTTTTAAGAGTGCTTTCGGTGAGGTTTTCTTTTTCGGAGAGTTTTTGTTCGAGCAGGAGGATTTTTTTGTCTCTTTCTTCGATTTCTTTATTGAGACGCTTAATGGTTTCTATAGCAGTATCTAATTGAGAATCTTTAGGTACAGGCTTAGGTTTGGCTGAATTATTTCGGAAAAATCTTGAAGACTTTGTTAGGCGGAATGATGATGATAGTTTTGAACATTCACTATCACTAGACAAACACAAGTCATCAGGCGATGAAGGATGTTTAAGATCTTTATCTATAAGGTCCATTTCTTGTCTTAGTTTACATATCAAGTCTTTATCATAATCTTTATTCTGTGAACTTTTACTCTTTGTCCTAAGTGCTGACTGAATTTCTTCATCTCCCTGGCTTATAAGTAACGGTGACTGAGAGTTTCTACTATTAAGTTTATTGTCAAAATTGTTTACCAAAGACCTGAGTTTTTTTAAATTAGGGATTTTGCCACTCATAGTTTTTATTTTATACTAGCTTTTTTATACATAATTAACAATAACATTTATATATCAATGCTAACTGAAGACCCAAAACTTTTGGCTAGAAAAGTCTTGAAATTCGAGGAGTCCACTCGGAAATCAGGACAATATCAGAAAAAACTTGAGGATGAAATTGCATCTTTAAAAAAACAACTAAAAAATAAAGCTGAAGTTGAAGAATTGCTTCGACTTGAGGTTATGAAGATTAAAAAGAACTATAACTCTCTTGAATCATCATATAATAAGCTAAACAACGATTACATTACAATTATCGATACCCTGCGCTATAAAATTTCAAGAAAAAAAGAACTCTCAAAATCCTTACGTTTACTTAATTGCCAACTTTCAGAAGAAATCCTCTCTAAAAGTAACCCCTATAAAGAAAACCTCCAACAAACATTAACTGAACAAATAAACGAGCTTAAAAAACAACTTGATGAAAAGGATTTTCGAAATGAGCAAATTTGTAAAAACTTAAAGCTCATGAAAGATGAACTTAATGAACAGTTAAAAATAGCTAAAGCGTCAGAGGTAAATCTTCGAAAATCTTTAGAAAATCTTCAAAAGGATTTTCAAGAAAAAGAGAATACTTTGAAAGCTTATGATGAGAAATTTAGATTAGCTGAAGAAAGTCTTCAGTTATTTTATATGACTGTTAAATATAAAGAAGATGAAATTAATATGGAAAGATTGTAAGAGGGATGTAGGAAAACTAAAGAAAGTGAGGCTAGGGAAAATGTTTTACATGATGCAGTTAGGAATTTGCAATATGAGATTAAAAGTTTAAAGCATGAGAAGGATGAAGAGGCTGCTAGGAAAAGAAGGGATGATATGATGTCACGATGCTCGGTTTATACAAGTCCGATATAGATATTAAAGTTAGATTAGTATTATGGATAGGGTTAGGAGATTGAGTATAGATTAGTTTTAAAAAATTATATGATTTATTAGCTTTAAAATTGGGGATATAAAGCTAATACAGTATGACATTAAGTTTTTCTAGTATATTTTTGATTGTAAAAAGTAGGCAAATGTGAATACATTAAATATTTAGTAAGATTTTATATATTCTTGATTTTTTTGTACTGTAAATATAAGATTATAATAAAAGCAATAAAAAATTACTTTCTATTGAAGAATTTTTTTATGATGTATGCATGATTTAAATCTTGGAATTGTAATTTTGGGGATATTTCTATAAATAAATCAAGGACATTTTCTTATCCTAAACCACTCTGACATACGAAATTTCAAGTATAAAACAATTTTCCTCACATAAATCTTGAAGCACACCCATTTTCCACAAAATCACCAACTAAACTCTCACTTAAATTCACAAACCCCACATCTCCAATTCATATTCTTCATCATAACTAAACAACTTCGCATATCCTTAACATTAACACCCAATCATCCACACAAAATCAAAAATTTTCATCAAATCCAAAAACTCTTAAAATCCCTTTAATCCCCCCTTCATAATCTCAAATATCACCAAAAATCCCCCCACTCCAAAAGCAACCAACCTCAACTATACAAAGCTAACCCAATAGGCAGAATAAACTCCATATTATTTCTGGTTGGGATTGAATGTCACAGGAACTTCTAGACAACAGTTTAAAAGTAGGCGAAAGTAATTTCTAATCAGATCTACTAAACAAAGGTGATTTAGAAGGCGCTTTGGCAGTCTTCCATGAAGTTATTACAAGTAAAAGAAAAGGCAATCTAGACAAAATCATGGTCAGCAACATATAGGTCCGTCATGTTGAGACTTGTGCTGAGCTAGAAAATCTAACAGTCCTCAAAGACGCTCTGCTTATATTCAGAAACCTTGTCCAAAATACAAGTCCTCAAAGCTTGCAGTTGGTCTTAGAAAAATTGCGGCTCAAAGTTGAAGACAAAGTCAATGTCGCTGCAAGTGAGTCTGTAGGACTAGCTGAAGTTGTTGACCTAGAGCTAGAAGAACCTCCTGAAACTCTATTAATAAGCTGTGTTAAAGGTAATACCGAGAATAAAAAAGAAGCAGTAGTCAATTCAATGAGATTTCTATGGGAAGTATACAAGCTAAGCTTAGATCTATTAAAAACCAATGGACGTATGGTTGCTGCATATAAAGATTCAGCTATAAGTGCAATCAACTTTTGCGACAAATATAAGAGACCAAGTGAATGTCGTAAACTAAGTGAGATTTTAAGATCCCATTTACAAAACATACTAAGGATTCAAAGTATGCAAACTCAAAGCTCATTAACTTATATGATGAAATTAGATGATGACACTTTAAGCAATCTAATCCCTATAAGAGAAAAACTCATGGAAGTATGCATGAAACTCAGCTTATGGCAGGAGGCTTTTAGAGCTGCTGATGATACTAGGGTTTTAATATGCGAAGGTAAAGCTTCACCCTCAACTTTAGCAAGATACTGGCACGCTTTATCTAAAATTTTCTGGAAAGCTGGGCAGAATTTATTCCATGCTTATGCTTTGTATTTGTTTTATTATCAGAATAAAAAGCATAATAAGAAATTTACTAATGAAGGGACCTTGGCTAGTACCATAGTTTTATCAACATTAGCAGTACCGACATATAACCTTGGTACAGACATAACAGGGATTATAGCTGATAGTATTTTGAGTCAAGAAATTAATGCAAGGCTTTCTACAATGTTAATTCAATCAGGCATGGTTACTCGTGAGCAGCTTATTGACTTGATTCATTCTAATAACTTGTTAGAACTAGCAAACAAAGAGGTTAGAGAATTGTTTTATTTGCTTGAAAACAAGTTTTTGCCTTTGACTTTGAGCCATTTAGTCAAACCTCTGCTTAGTAAGATTAAAGAAAACAATGAGTTCAAAGCTTATGTCAGTGCTATTGAACAGTTACTTGTTGGTAGAGTCTTAGCCCAATTGAGCAAATGCTATAAGTCTCTAAGACTTGAAACCTTGTCTAAACTTATAGATTTCATCCCATCAGAAACCTTAGAAAAGTATATACTAGAAGTTTCACTTAAGACTTCTTTAAGGATAAAAATCGACCAGTCTAACAATGCAATTTACTTTGAAGATATACATGAGAGCTCTGAACATAATAGTCAGATTTACAAAATCAAAGAAATACTTTTGAAGACCCATAGTCTGATTATTAAGCCAAAAGACTTGGAAGAAAGAAAAAACACTATAGCTAATGTGTTTTCTGATGTAGAAGGGATTGTGGATAGAGCTTTTGATTTCAGACAATCACTTACTGATGATGGAAAAAGAATTATTAAAGATAGGGATGAGTCTCAGCGTAAAAAGGAAGAAGAGGATAAAAAAGTCAAGGAGCAGGAGAAGAAAAAGCTTGAAGAGGAAATGAAACTAAGGGAAAAAACTCAGAAACTAGCATCAAGTTTGAATGATATTGAAAGAGAAAGAAGAAACATTAAGCTTTCTATTATCTATAGCATCATAGAAAAAATGAGGGCGATAGGGTTTTCTTCAAAAGAAATGAGTCTTCAAGGGAAAAAAGTTGAGAAAATGACTGATGATGAGCTTTTAGAAATGGGTCCTGATGAGTTCGGCAAACTATACAGCAGACTTTATGAGAAATCAGTTAAAGATAGGCAAATTCAAGTCAAAAACCAGCAAAAGTCTTTAGAGTACAATGAAAGGGCTAAAAGAGAATATATGAACCCACTCATTCAGGCCAAATGGGCTGAGTCAACCCAACAAGAAATAGATACGAAAAAACAAGTGATTAAAGATAAATATGAAAAAGATTTCGCTATTAAACAGCAGTTCATAAATATCAAAGACTTTAAAGCAGAATTCATCCTCCAAGAAACCACAAAAGCCAAAGCTATATATGATAAGATTTATAATGAATGGGCATTACGTATGAAAGCCCACTATAAAGCTCAGATAATTGAAAATGCTAAGAAAAAACGTAACGACGACAAACTAGCTAAAATTGAAGAAGAAAAACGTATTAAAGAAGAAAATGAACGTAAAAGAAGGGCTGATGATAACAAAACTAAAGAAAGGGAAAGGGAAATGGGAGGCTTTAGAGAAAGGGAAGTTCCTAAACCTATAGCTGGATGGAGAAATGCTGCAATAACTCAAGCTCCACCACCAGCACCTGCACCAGTAAGAGCTGAGCAACCACCATCAACATCTTCATCATTATTCAGAAATCCTCAAGTAGTTCAACAAAAACCAGCAGAAAAGTCAGGACTCTTCAGAAGCAAAGTACAAACAGAACCTGTAAAAACTGAAGAGGCTAAGGTAGAATCTGGTCCTCCAAAGAGATTTACTAATATCAAGAAGAAAAAAGAAGAAACAAAAGATAGTGAAGGGTTTACAAAAGTGACCAAAGATATTACTCACCATAAATAGCTTAGTTAATATAGTGTTGAGCTTGATATATGGGAGGAATTTACAATTTATCCTAGTTAAAAAATTAAAAGAATATAAAATTTTAGGAAATGCGAAAAAGCTAGACATATAAGCGATTTATGCTTAGAAACTAATAGAAACAATTAAAGGTATATAAATTAAAAGTTATGCAGATTGAAAGCATGATTGCATTATTATATTTGCTAAATTAATGTTAAGACATCTATGGATAGTTGAAACAATGAATATGACGATGATGGGCATATCTATTTTAGAACAAAAAATCCTAACAATGAATAAAATTGTCATTGTAGCATATAAGGAAGTTAATATTTTATTTTTAAAGTCACATATTTATTTGTAAACTTAGGAGATATTGCATATGGTAAATAAATAAAATAAACTATAAAATTACAGAAAATATTCTTAATATAAATACTTTAATAATAATATTTACTAGTCCATATTAAGCATTTGCTGTTGTCTTAGGTTGAGGGGAATACAATAATAAGTAAGTTGAGATTACTAGGTCTGAAGTTATTAAGAGCATGGAAAAGTGAGTGCTAATCAAAGTATAAAGTATATTCAAAATACTAAACCCCAAGGAAAATTAAAAATCAGGGGCTAGTAAATAATATGATTAAGGAGTTGGAAAATGGAGTTTATATTATGATAGGTTTTATGCATAATTATGAAATTAAATATAGGATGTAAGGAAAATATATAAAAAGTAATAATCTATAACTATTAAACTAAATTTTCAATACCCTTTAGGCTATTGTGAATCTTCTGGTTTTTCTAGAATCTCAATGCCAGCACTAGCTAGTAAAGTATTGAAATAAGTAATTTTATCTTTTTTCCTTAGAATATCTGGACTGTCAAAGCATTTGCATTCTCCTTCTTCCATAACAAGTATCCTGTCACTACTAATAATAGATTGCAATCTATGGGCAATAATAATAAGTGTTGATTTATAAAATTCTCTTTTAGTGATTTCTTGTATTAAAATATCATTATCACTATCAACATTTGAAGTTGCTTCATCCATGATTATTATCTTGCTTTTCTTTAAGATAGTTCTGCAAATACATAATAATTGTTTTTGCCCTGCAGACAAGGCAAATCCTTTACTATTAATCTCCATATCAAGACCTCCTTTATGCTGCAATATATAATCTTTCAGTTTGACAGCATCAAGTGCTTGAAGGATTTCATTTTCTGTATATTCTCTATAAGGGTCAATATTATTCCAAATAGTTGTATCAAAAATAATAGCTTGCTGAGGTATTATAGATATCTGCTGTCTAAGATTATTTAAATTCATATTCTTATAATCATAGCCATCTATAAAAATAGTTCCCGATTCAGGTTCAACTAATCTGAACATCATTTGAATTATCGACGATTTTCCTGAACCAGTTCGCCCAATAATTCCAATTTTTTCACAAGGATAAATTTCTAAAGTCAAATTCTTAAGGACTAAAGGAAGTTCTGGCTGATATCTCATAGACAAACCTTCAAATTTTATCCCTCCTCTAACAATATTATATGGTTTTGTATTATGAGCTCTTTTGTTTTCTATGGGTAAATTTGTGTACTCTAATAATCTTTGTGCTGATAGTAATGATGACTTAAGCTCAAGAACTTCTTTTGAAAAATTCGAAGTAAAGCCTAAGACATTTATTGTTGTAGCTAATGAATATGCAGCCATTGTAGTGTTTACATAGTCTCTAATTGATACAATAATCACGACATTTAAAATTATCACTACAAAACTTGTTAGATCGCAGTAAAGTCTATTAAATGACATAAAGGTATTATAAGTTATAAAAGCTTGATAATGTTTGTCTATAGTATTTATAAATTCAGCACGGAATTTGTCTTCAAGATTTAAGCAGCGGATTGTAGGGAGACCTTTTAGAGCTGAGTTTATAGATGAAATAAAAGGAGCTTTGCATATACTCTCAAGTTTTTTTAATCGTGAGATTATTGGGGATATGTATTTCATAATAAGGAATAGTAAAGCTAGCCAAAATGGAAGGATAATCGTATTATAGGGGACTATAATGTCTGTAGCAAGAATACTCCCAAAAATCAGAGACAAGCTTAGTGAAGTGTTTACTATATAATAAATCAAAGATCCATCAATATTTGCAATATCTTTAGAGAATCGATTTATAATCCTACCGGCAGGATTTTTATCATAAAATACAGAAAAGGTGTAAAGAAGATGCTTGAAAGATTTATTGTGTAACTCATAATTTGAAAATGTTGTAAGGCTATATTCTAATAATAGAACTATAATTACTGAGCCATAAAGACATATGAGTATATATAATAGACCATTAAGATAATAGTCTTTATTACCTGGTTCCCATGGTTTATAGCTATTAGAACACCAGTAAAGCATCATTTGGAAGCAAGCTTGGGCAATAGCAACACATAAAAATACTATAATAACAACAAATATTGACTTGTATCCTAACTTTAAATACATCCAGAAAGTTGAGTTTTTTAAAGAATCTTCAGACTCTTCCTCAGAAATAAGTAGTTTCTCAAATCCAGCTTCTCCAATATTTTTTGAATTTGCCTTTGATAGTTTTATTAATTGATTAGACTCTCCATATTTATCCACAAGATCCTTATTTTTTTTAAGTTTTTCATAACTTCCAAAAAACTCAATATTCCCATCATCTAAAACCAATATTTTATCAGCCTGCTGGATAAACCTTTTCTGATGTGTAGCCAATACTACAGTTTTATTTTTAAGCAATCCCTTAATACACTTTTTAAACATATAATTCCCAACTTCAGGATCTACAGAACTAAGTGGATCATCTAACAAAACAATATCAGTTTCATTATAAACAGCTCTTGCTAAATTAATTCTTGTCTTTTGTCCTCCACTTAACGTAGTCCCTCTATCTCCAACAAGCGTTTCATCAGAGTTCCTAAACATTTCAAGATCTTTTGTAAGAGCGCATGTCTTAATAACTTTTTTATATCTTACCTCATCATAATCTCTATCCATTAATATATTCTCTTTAACGCTTCCTGATATAAGCCATGGATCTTCAGATGCATATGATATGCTGCCATTTATGAGCATATTGCCAGTATTCATTTTGATTTCACCTAATAAAGCAAGTAAAAAAGAGGATTTTCCACTACCAACTGGGCCTATTATTAAGAGTAAATCTCCTGGGTCTAATTTTATTGATATATTTTGTAGGCATTCACGTAAAAGTAAAGTCTCTGCAGGAACCGTTTCAGTTTTGTCATCTTCTTCTACTTTATGATATGTGTATGATGCTCTTTTTATAGATATACTATTTTTGCGGCATAAAGATTCATTTTTAGGTGTGAATTCACTTAATCTAAGGACTTCACCAACTCTTTTCATTACTCCGGAAAGCTGCACTGAAATCAATGCAGCAAATGAGTTAAGGAAAACAAGATTGATATGGCTGCTGAAATACAAGCATATGAGCAAGTAAGTCTTACCTAATTCCAGAGTTTTGCCTTCATTTAAATGCACATAAAAAGTCACATAAATAGCTAGCCCAATTCCAGTCAAGCTCCCAATCTGTAAAATCACATTTAAATTATTTAACTTCATCTGTTCTATTATTTCAACCCTACGCTTTTTCGATATTAAACTGACAAAAAAATCCTCCCATGTAAACATTTTTATAGTTTTTATTCCATCAACAATATTTCTTATTAATTTTAATCTTTCATCAAGACATTCATTTGAAGTCAATCTATATTTGACACTAAGTCCACAGACAATTATTATAACTGGAATATGACCTAAAAGTATACCTATTCCAATTAGTCCAGTTGGACCAAATAAATAATAAATTGCTAGTATTGCTAGTAAAATTGTTAAAGGACTTGAGAAAAGGTAAAGGGTATAACTGATTAAATCCAAACTTTCTAAGTCAGAGCCGAGGACACTAAAAATTTTCCCTTCAACATTATCCTTTTTTAAGCGGTAATTATCAAGCTTAAGGATTTTATCTGAAATTAACCTTGAAATTAATCCTTTCGCCCTAGCGGCTAATAGGATAGCGCGATAGTCTGAGAAATTTTTAAACACGCAAAATATCAACCCTGAGGTTATATAAGCTAAGGACAGTATCACACCTTCATAGAGAGGTTTTTCAGGAGAAGATATATAATCGATCAAAAATTTGACTAATATGGCTTGAAGGACATTTTGGCATTGACAAATGCATAGAATGAAAATACATACCCCATAGTCTCTTCCTATTACCTTAAACAAGGCTCTAAAAAAAGATGGCTTGGGCTTGACAAGTTCCTGATTCCATAAATTTTTCAGTTCAATGGTATCTAGCGTCAAATCAAGATTGACCGGCATTTCAGGGAAATTGTCTTTACTGGGTTGAGATTTTCGATAAAATTTCATAATTTTGAATACCCAAGTGAAAAACACATCTTTCAAAAAGGAACTCCTTCCGTACTCTAAAGCCACCATTTATTTTAATCAACCAAAAGAATGCTATGTATATTTATTTATCAAATGCCCAGGCACACATAGAGCCTTCATTTAAGTTTATTATATAATTTTTTAAAAATGTAAGATAGTAATGGTTTTATTGATTTAGTGTTGCAGTCTAAAGTTTTGCTATAGAAGTAGATTATAATTTTTTAATATCGGTAAACTTAAGAGGTAATTTTTAGCTTATTATAAAATATCACGCAAATTGGGAAAAATACCGACAAAAAATGGTTATTAGATAGTAAATTATTTTATTCTAATAAAATTATTTTAGGATTCACAAAATTAACTTTTAATTTTGCAAAGGAAAATAATTTGATTGCAAGAGGATATCGAAAAATATCATATACTTAATAGAACTTAGTACTTATTCACTCAAAAGATTTAAACTCAGATATATTGATTGTATAAATTTTGCCAGAAGTAGAGTTATTTATTTTATACTTTAATGTGATATGAAGAAGGAGGCTGAAGTTGAATCTCAACAAGCCTGACATTCAACATACTTTAGTTGATCTCCTTGCATTATAATACTTAATATAAAATCAAAACAATCCTCAAATGCTTTAATAATAATAAATTAATCTAACTATTTCTAGCAAATATCAGCTCATAATGATTTTATTTTATGAATATTTTCATCCAGGATTTTTTTGATAACCTCTTCAGGCGATATGAACCAAAGGTAATGCGAATAACTCATTTTTGACTTAAACTTTTTAAAAGGCTTAACAATACAATGCATATGCAAATGGTCTATGCTATTTCTTGGAGGATGATGGAATCCAAAAACATACGTTTCTCCAGGAAACATCTCTTTAAGCTTCATAAGCCCTATTTCTGCCATCCGCTGGATCATTTCAATATGTTCAAGACCAAGGAAATTAATATTCCTAATATGCTCATTTGGTATAGCAAGCATATGGAATTTAGCATCCTCCTTGATGTCTTTAAATATACTAATAAGCTCATCTTGATATATCATTTCTTCAACATTGGTAATTTTACAAAATAAACACACACCAGATTCACCAAACGTTTTTTCTCTAACTTTTTTAATCTTAACTGTGCCGTCTCGATACCTGCATTTATTTGTTAGTCTTGCCATAAAGCCATTCCACTTATACCCTGGCATTTCCACCAATAATTATATGGAAGATACAGTCTCTTGGTAAAACCTATACAGCAGAAAACTCTTTGTTGGAGGTCTCGCTTCACATACGACTAGAGAATCTTTAAAAAGTCATTTCGAAAAATACGGAGTTGTGCAAGATAGCATACTTATGGTCGATAAAGTTTCAGGCCGCTCAAGATGCTTTGGTTTCATTACGATGAACGACCCGCAAACAATCGATACAATTTTATCACAAACTCAAGTTCTTGATGGTAAAAAGGTTGATTGCAAGCGTGCAGTGCCACGAGACCAAAGCCACACCCAGGCACCTTCATCAGTTCCTTATTTCAAGACGAAGAAAATGTTTGTAGGCGGCCTTCCTCCAGATGTGACAAATGAGAATTTCAAGTCTTTTTTCGAACAGTTTGGCGAAGTTGAAGACAGTGTTGTGATCCTAGACAAAGAAACTAGTAGACCTCGAGGTTTTGGATTCGTAACATTTGTCAGTGAGGAAACAGCAGATAAAGTCTTAGAAAACACTGATAAAAATTATATTAACGGCAAGTGGGTTGAGTGCAAAAAAGCTACTCCAAGACAAACTCAAGGAAATTATTCTGGGTATAATAATATGCCATATATGATGCAACAAAATTATCAACCTTCATATTATTATTATGCTCAAAATTATCCATCTCCGATGTATGCCCCTGGTCAGGACTATACTTATAGTTATGGTTATCAGCAGTATCCTAGTGATGTCCCAAATACAGAAAGCTTCAAATAAGCGTATTATTAATAATATACCTTTACGCTTAGTTTTAGAAATGGTGAATTTTTTAATGTTTTGAAACTTTTTAAGCTTTTAGGGATTTTTTTTTGGTTGGACTATGCATAGAATGCTAAGACTTAGAAAAATTTTGATAGGCTTGATGGGGAAGAAGGTTTTGTGTGTTGGTATATAAAATATTTTTAGATATAAATAATCATAGTCTTAAATAATCTATCTGTAATAATAAAATCTGAAATTAGCAATTTGTATATATATTAAGTATGGATAAATACTCCAGTCCTCAAAAATTGTCAGGAAGTACCTTATCATTAGCAATGCACAAATCAACTAGGTCTGAAGCTGGCATCAAAGATGGAGGGAAGCAACTAATAAGCAGACTATCGCTGAATTCATTCTTGATCAACTCAACAAAGCCTAAACCCCAGCAAATCATAGGAAATCCATTTAGAACAATATCTTTACTTCCTACACCAAAAAACCTTAAAGAGAGCTTTATATTTAAGGAACCACCTAAAACAGTCAAATCAACAACAAAGAAATTTGACTTAAAATCTTCAACGCAAAAAAAAGAAACTCTACTTGCAAGATGCCGTTGGGAAGATATCAAAACCCCAGCTACACCCGATGAAGTTCTAAAATTATTTCCAGACATCCTACCTAAATGGGAACAAGAAGAAATATTAAACTATAACGAAATCTTCTACATAGGGAAAAACTTCAAACCAAAAGACCCTGAGTTTGATGAAGCCAACGGTGACTATAAAATCCTCATAAAAGACCATATAGCTTTTAGATATGAAATAATAGCCCTTATAGGAAAAGGAAGCTTTGGTCAAGTACTTGAAGTCTATGACCATAAAGAGAAAAATAGTATTGCATTAAAAATAATAAAAAACAAAGGGAAATTTAATCAACAAGCTAAAATCGAAATTGAAATCCTAGAAGCAATAAAAAACTTTGACCAAACAAAAATCTCTAATATAATAGAAATACAAGAAAATTTTGTGTTTCGACAACATATAGTAATTATAACATAGTGTATAGCATTTGAACTGTATAGTTTAAACCTCTATGAGTTATTAAAGAGGAATTCTTTTAAAGGGTTATCTTTTGGGTTTATAAAAAAAATTGCTCTTCAACTATTCCAATCTTTAAAGACTCTTGAGGAATGCAAGATAATTCATTGTGACCTGAAGCCAGAAAATGTTTTGTTGATGAATATGACTAGGCCTAATGTTAGGCTTATTGATTTAGGGAGTTCTTGTTATATAAATCAAAGACTTTATACTTATATACAATCACGATTTTATAGAGCTCCAGAGATTATATTGGGTATACCATATACAACAGCTATTGATGTTTGGAGTCTTGGATGTGTTCTTACTGAGCTTTATACTGGAATTCCTATTTTCCCTGGAGAAAATGAAGCTGATATGCTTTTATGTATGATGGAAATACTTGGAACCCCACCTGAGGATATGCTGAATATATGCACTAGAAAAAATATGTATTTTGATAATTATGGAGAACCTAAGATCAAACCTAACTTGCGTGGAAGGAAAAGACTCCCTGGGACGAGGTCTTTGAGGAGCATTTTGAAAGGAGCTGAAGATGAATTTTTTCAAATTATTGAAGGGTGTCTTAAGTGGGACCCGGCTGAGAGAATCAAACCTGATGATGCTTTAAAGCTTAATTGGCTTATTGATAGCCCTTTAGAAAATAGGAAGAGAGTTGTTAGGCATAAGAAAATAAGTTTGGAAGATGTTACTAGGCATGTGCCTAATTTGCAGAAATTTATCGCTCATAGAACTCAGATGTCGGAAAATTAGGATGTGTAGAGAGATAATTAATCACAAAATTAATAGTTTTTTTAGAAATTCGATAACTATCTAGCTAATGATAACTTATTAATAGGCTATTCTATTTCGTAAGTTGGAGTAGAAGGTCGAGTTCTTGGGATCAGGCATAAAAGCTGAGAAAAAGTTAGTCTGTCATAAGGATAAAAACTAAGCATTGCACTCAGTAGTTTTCTAGCCCAATCAAATTGCACCCTTTCAATTAAACATTTAATAGAGTATGCATTTTCATAATCGTATTTAAATGATTCCATTAGCAATATCCTCATGAAAACAAGTCCCAGTGAAAAAATATCACACTTTTCTTGACTGCAATCTGTTGTAAGATTGTGGTCATAAATGTAATGCATTATTTCTGGACTTGACCAGTCAACTCTACTAACAAAAGATCCATAAGATTTAAAATCAATTTCATCAATGATTTCTGTATCAAAGTATTTACTATAATTGGATGGAATTATTTTAAAATCAATTTCTCATCAATGATTTCTGTATCAAAGTATTTACTATAATTGGATGGAATTATTTTAATGTTAAGATTTTCATCAACATAAAAATTATCAGGGCGTATATCACAGTAAAAGATTCCTAATTGTTTCATAGTATAAAAAGAATTTAATATTTTAGTAAACATTGAAATAATTAACTCTTCATCAAATACTTTTCTTTTAACATTAAATTCCTCGATAACTTCTTCAATATTTTTTGGGAAATATTTGGTCACAAGATAGAGACATTCATTTGATAACTGATAACCATAAAATTCTATAAAGCAATTTTCTGAAGATCTTGCTAAAGAAAGCTGTATATATGAATTCACAATTTGAAATATTTTTTCGTTGGATACTTTATAATCATAATAAATTTCACGTATAAAAGCATGCTCACCTTTATATATTCCGTTGAATGTTATTTCTTTATAATTTTCGGATATGGTTTTATAGCTGATGGAATCCTTTTTAATAACATTATTAAAATCTAACATAAAATTCATATTTTGGTCAGAAAATTCAAGTAGTTTTATATCAATTATTTTAAGATCATTGAATAGATCTTGAGGTAGATACATTATAGAACTATCTTTAATAATTTTTTTTATATCTAAGTTCTCGAAATTTAAATTCACAATTTCAGCTAAGCAGTATTCCTTTATTTCTATATCAAGCTGATCACAATCAATTGCTGCTTTAATAGGCTTGCTTACTGAATAAAACACTATTGATTTATTTTTATCAGATATTGCTTGAATCTGTTTATCACAAAAATTCAAGTAATTTTCCATACTTTTAAATGAATCATTGAAAATTTTGTTGAGAAATGTGCAAATAGAATCGTAAGATGCAGTTAATGATTTTATTTCTTTATTAGTATTTTCTTTCAGGAGTAAAAGCTTATCAATCAGATCTTTTTTGCTATTCCGTTCGATTTTTCTATAAAGATTATATTTATTACAAATATTTATGCAGGCCTCTGAATGTTTATCTGCATGCGTTTGGCAATAAATACTCTTTTCTCCATTACAAACAATGATTCTACTAGCGGTATCTGAGCATTGCCCATCCAAGCACTTTAAATCCATTTATAAATTTTCTATACCATAGATTTTTAGACTACATCTCTCTATGCTTAGAAGTAAGTATAATTTAAGTATATAGCTTGATACTCTTATAATTTATAGTCGAATAGAATAATTATTAATCTCCAAGAGATTACACTATTAAATTATTTATAAAATCAAAATTGTAGACAAAGTAGATGACGCAAATTTACCTAAGAATTAGATTTTTTTGCTTAGAATTATTTATAAAATCAAAATTGTAGATAAAGTAGATGATGCAAATGATGTAAATGATGTAAATGATGTAAATTTGCCTAGGAATTAGATTTTTTGCTTAGAATTATTTATAAAATCAAAATTTTAGACAAAATAGATGATATAAATTTGCTAGGAATTAGATTTTTTGCTTAGAATTATTTATAAAATCAAAATTTTAGACAAAATAGATGATGTAAATTTGCCTAGGAATTAGATTTTTTGCTTAGAATTATTAGATTTTATTATTCAGTAGTACTTTTGCAACTTATTAAAATATAATAATAAAATTATAAAGAAAACTGATTTTTTTTATTTAGGAATATAAAATTAGCAGTTATATGCAGCAAATAGCATATATATTTAAAACAATTTGCATAGTTACATAAAGAAAAAATAATATATAATATCTACTTAATTAAACTAAACTCGCTCAAAATAAAAAATCCATTCCCAGAACTCGCAAATTTATATACTCAACTATAGCATATTTTACAAAATTGCAAACCAAACTATTTTCAACTCTAAGACTGTATACAAACTAAAAAAACATCTAATTAATGATAGATACTTTTGAAAAATTGGATTGCATATCCAAGTCTGCATTTAATAAATGCATATATTTATTTCTTACTATAATTATAAGTCATCATTTTCTTTGACCTTTTTTTCAAAGTATCAACAGCAGCTTCCTCATCATACGAGTACTTCAATTTAGCAGGAGAAAGTTGAGCATAACTAGGACTTATAAACAAGCCAAGATCTGGGGTAATCGGATTTTGCTTATGACTTCCTTTATTAGGTGCAGGAGGTCTTATCATTTCTTTCTTTTCACCTTGTACAGACCCTTTTCTATCAGTCCTTGCACTTAAAGGTTTTTTTTGTGAGTGCATTTCAGCCATTGATAAAGTTTTTCTATGGCTCCCAAGCTTTTTTTTAGATTTTTTAGTGTCAGGTTTAAACGTACACTGTTCCATTTCTTTTTCGATAAGCTTTTGCTTTTCAAGTTCGACTTTCTCAGATTTCTTCTTCCGCATAGCATCTGTTTTTTCAGCAATTCCCATACTGTAAACATCTACTGGTACAATTTTTTCTTCACGAGGTATTACTTTTTCTAATGCATGCTTAATGGCTTCTACATCAGGCATTGGAATCACATCTTGTGGTCTTTTAGTATCTGCTTTTTTCTCAGGAACATACCCTTTAATTCTTCTCTTATGTGGTATGCTCTCAGCTATAGTTCTTATTTCTTCTTGACTTCTCGGTTTAAACATTTTCTTCGATCCTGGATATAGACTTGGTGCCTGTCTTAATTCCTGAAGCTGCTTAAACTTCTCAACTTGTCTCAATCTAGCCATTTGCTTTTGAGACTCTGAGTATTTTTGAATCAAAGTTTCTTCAATTGTTGGACAGGAGTTTCTTCTAGCATGACTATCTTTAGCGGAAGAAAAAGTTATCTCTACATTTTTTTCTGGGTCAATTGCATTAGCACTTGTCCCCCTAGTTACAATCGCACTAGCAAGTGTGCTTTGGCTACTTTTCCGTATCGATTTCTTCATTTGGTAATTAATATCTTAATTTTTAATTTTTGAAATTAATTTGATTTATATTAATCCAGCAAAACTTTCTTTAGATTAACCTTTAATTATAGTACTATGTCAAATTTTTATTACTAGTTAATTGTATATAAAAAATCTAGTTTTTGGATTTAAGTGTATTGGAAATTATGTTGAAGAAATGTTAAAACGTCTTTTAAAAATTGTTATGCTTAGAGCTAATATTTTTTAGTATGGGGGTGTAGGTTTCCATATTAAATCTTCTTGGAAATTGCTATGGCATTTTCAGTTTTTATAGTAATAGTTGAATATTGATAATAAAAATTATGAGTCGTTTTATATGTTTAAGAAGAGATTATAAGCTTAGTTGTGTGGTTTTAAATGTTAAAAAAACTGAACTTTGATTCAGAATTTTTTTTTTTATTATGACAATAAAGGGATGGGTTTAGGCACTTTTTTTGAACATCACAAAAATACTCTTTGATGAAGATGTCTTAGGGATTATTCATATTCTAGCCAGAATGCTGCTATTTATTAGGATTCTTCATATTAACCAATCATAAATAAAAAATGCAAAAAATAGGCAATTACGAAATACTCGAAGAATTGGGTTTCGGAGGATACGGGAAAGTATACAAAGCCCGGCATCTCACATCCAACCAGTTATTCGCAATGAAAACTAGCCCCATTTTCGATCGTTCAGTTGGAAAAGAAGCAAAAATTCTTAAGCATCTCAAAGGCTGTGAGGCTGAAAATGGTATTCCAAAATACTTTGAATATGGCACAACACCAGAATGCAACTTTTTAGTAATGGAACTCCTCGGCAAAACCCTTCAAACTGAACAAATCAACTTCGACGGAACATTTTCTATGGGTTGCATAATTGCCATAGGTCAACAACTTTTAGACAGAATCGAATACATTCATTCCAAATCCATAATTCATCGAGATATAAAACCTCAACAATTGCTTCTATCTGATGATGGAACTAGGGTTTGTCTTTGTGATTTCGGCCTTAGTACTAAATATCTTATAAATAAAAAGCATAAACCTTTTAAATCAAACTCAAGAACTAAAGGTAGTGTGTCTTTTGCATCTATCAACACCCATATGGGCTTTAAACTAAGCCGTCGAGATGACCTTGAGTCTGTTTTTTACACCCTTGCTTGCTTACGACTAGGTCGATTACCATGGCAGGACTCGTTCCGTGGTCTGGAGGGTGTGCGTAAATGGAATGTCTGTCTAACTTCAAAAATGTTTCACATTAGCAGACTGTTTGCAAGTTTCCCAACAGAATTTTCGCATATGTTCCAATACATCCGCCTTCTAAAATATGACCAGAAACCTGATTATTTGTACTTGAAGAAAGGATTTGAAAAAGTTATTGCCAAACTAAAAATAGCCCCAATATTAGATTGGGATTGCATTTACATTAAACCTAGAAAACTATCTTCAGCTGATACAATTTCTTCAATGAGCTGCTCTAAAAAAGTGGAATATTCAACAAATTCTGCTATTAAAAATGCTAGAAATAGTATTAAAATTAGAAGGAAAAAGTCTGAAGGGATTTTCGATAACTGTCAGCCTAGAAGAAGTGAAATTTTAGATACTGAAATATGCGGCCTTCCTGAAATTAAGTATTATGAAAATAAAAGCTTACTTAGAAGGTTTAGGTCATGTATTGGGCTGGATATGCAAAACAGTAGGGTTTTTGAAGGCTCCGATAATACTGATGAAGGAGTTTTACCTGAAATTGCTAATCGAGTAACTTTTAAAGTGTAGGGTCTTTGGGAGATATACTTGTTTAAATAATCAAAAAGTTAGTTTTTAAGGATTTTAGGTTAAGAAAAATGATGACCGAATTCTTTGTTTTAGATTGAATTTTTTGTAAGGATTTTTTTTATTAGTATTATATAGGAAGATATTTTTTTTTGATTAAAAAGATGGATTTAGGTTTAAAAAGTGTGTTGTAGGAAAATTTTATAGGTTTTTACGCTTTTGTGTATAGGTCAAGCTGGGTTAAAGGCTTGGTTTTAGAAATAAGATTTGTATAGGATTATTTAAAATACTTTATAAGTTTTATATTCTAGTTATGGTTGTTTTTGTAATTGAGATATTTTATGATATTAGATTTAATTATTTGCATATGCTATGAAAGCATCATTCAAAAACTGAATGAATTTTCAATTTTTTCATGATCTCTTTTGTAATCGTATCCATTTTCCTAAAAAAATCCACATATCCAAAAACCAAAAAAATACCTAAAATCACTAACTAAGTCTATTTATCTAACTCAACCAATTGATGTTCGCAAGACTCGGCTCAACAACAGCAATAATTTCTTGTAAACTAGCAAGCGCCGAAACTTTCTTATAATCCTCATATATAAACAAACTCCTTTCCTGTATACTAGGGTCTGCAGACTGTAAAAAAGTCTTATTCACTGCAAGATCTGTAACCCCAGCAAACAGCACTGAATACAAAAGATCAATAATCCTAACACCTATCAAAAAAGGTTTAAACGCACTAAACACTTGTTTTTGCTCAAAACTTACTTCAACACCTACTTGTCCATAAACAATTTTCACATCATTTCTTGGATTGTTTTTAGCTATAGTCCAACAAGATTTAATCAAATCATTTTTGCTTTCAATCCATTCATTATAATTTCCTGTTGTAAATATCAAAATCATTAAATAAGGAACAAATTCAGGTTTTAATGATATGATTTTAGAACATAAATCTTTTTTCTCATCGTTCATATAACTACCATAATCTTTATCTTCTTCTAAAAGGTAGTATATTAATTGAAGCATATATGGGACAGCTTGCATATTATGTTCTGGGCCACCACCACGGCTTTCTTTACTGAAACTTTCTTCATAACAGAATTTTTCAAGTAGAAGTTTGAGGCTGTAAACTTCATTACAGAGACGGTTTTCAATTGCTGGATAAGAAGAAAACATCCATTGGACACCTCCAGCATAATCATGTCGAGGTATTTGTGGACCCCATATCGGGAACCAATTATTGCATTTTGTATGCTGATTACGTATTGTTGCACCTTCCCACTCAGTTTTTGGTTTCTTCATAGATTTTTCTGCCCTAGCCGCTTCCCTATGACACTGTAAATGTATTGGATTAAAATGTGTTACGATGCTCATAACATGCATAACATCATTCATAGGGTTGACTACTGGAACTGAACTAACAAATATATAAAACCCTAATAAATCATCAGGTCTTAATGTATATCCTTCTTTGCATATCACACAAGCTAAACCTTCTTCTTCATCTAGCATAGCACCAAAAGATGTTAGACTGGGCATTGGGAATTGTTTTAAGATTTCTTCACGTTTTTTATTAGCTTTTTCTTTCCTTTGGAACTCTTCATCTGATATCATTATTTGTAACAAGTCTGATACTGATGGGTTTGAATGCTCTGGGTCTTGGAGGATAGCTTCAATAAGGCATTCAGCACAAGGGCCAATATCATTAGGGTCATTTTTTAGATAAAAGATTTTTTCGATTATTTTCGAGTCAAGGAGTCTTTGGGACTCTACATGCGACCGGATAAGACCTTTGAGTATGCGAAGGAGAAATTTCGTCTGACTAATACTGGTTTTAGGGTCAACTGCACGGAAACTATCACATAGAGCAGCAGTTATCCCTGAAACCAAAAATTCATCTCTCAAAGTGCAGTGTGTCGCTGGTAGAGACTCGAGCATTTTCTCAATATGCTGAGTAGAAGCATTTGAAATAGAACTCGGTATGTCTCTAATATTAATATGTGTCAAAAAGTAATTAGCCAATATTTTACAAGCTTCAGGATTTCCATGGCATAAGAATGGGAGTATAGGACTAAGTTCAATAAGTGACTCTTTATTTCCAGACATAAGTCCTAATATAAGCTGTATTGGTTCTGAAGATTGGGCAATATAAGGCTGAGAATTAGGGTCGACTACTAGTATTTCTAATATTTTCAGTAATTGATTTATACTACTAAGTGAAGTTTTTAGCATATTGAAAAAAACTGCTACACCACCAAGCTGACAAAGTTTAGCTCTATTACTAGAGATCTGACAAGCAAAATAAAGGAGGTTTAAAACATGTTCACAAAGTTCTGGATTACCACCTTTTGCTAGTAATTGTAAATTGTAGCTTATAACAGAAGTATTTTCTATGTCTTTACCGAGGATTTCGGTTATTTTGTATTTAACTTCAGGGTCGACGATTTTGTTTTCGTTTACTGGCAAGGTGTCAATTATGTTTTCAGTTGCTTCACCGTCTAGTCCTGCCAGTCTGAAAGTTACGATCATTTGTGGAAGCTCCTCCGTAGACAGGCTGTGGAGGTTCTTGTTCGCAAATTTGCTGTTGGAGTTTTTAACATGTGGCCAATGAATATATTCATACACATCAGCAATACGCAATGAAGGACTGACAATCTGATTAGCGACAAGTAGTTCAAGTATATCCGGTTCACTAAGTTCTAAGTCCTTACAAATCCTCCTCCTAACATCAGCCATCAGTAAACCAATTTCACTAGAACTATAAGGATTTTTCTCAATATTCCCTCTTATATACTCTTCTTGAGTCATAGATTTCTCCAACCTTAACAAATACTGAGGCTCAGGTTTTTCTGGGGCAATAATCCTTGTAATCTGTTGTATAAGAAACATCTGAGCTAAAGGATCATCCTGTCTTTGCCCCAATGCTTTAATACACTCAATCAAAAAAGTATACCTTTGTTCTTCTGAACAATCTAAATGTAACTGATCAAATAATTTCTCTATAAACTCTTGACTTTCAGCAATGACTTTATTTTTTATAAATTGTATTTTCCTCACATTCAAAAAAGAATTTATAATATAATTAGCAAATCTTTTGCTTCTTAATAAATGCTTTCCCCATAAATCAGTAATACTAGTAAGCATATGTAATAAACATACTAATCCATGGCCTAGGGATATGTTTACAACAAAAGTACCTCTGGCTTGAGCTTTAACTTGTTGTTCTAATAAGAAAACTACACTTTTATCTGTTTCTTTAAGTAATTTGTCTATGATTTCTTCATGATTTGTATTGTGACCTTCAAGAAGCCTTGAGAGAACTGTGAAAAAGTAGTCAGCACCTTGATGACAGATTTGTAAGGCTTCAGGTAAAAGGTCAAGCATTAAATAAAGGCAGGATTCCCAAAGTCCAGAGCTTGCTAGGCAGAAAATAATCATTCGAGACATATCTTGAACACGGGCTGATGTTGAATATAAAAGACAGTCCATAAGCCAATTGTGAGGAATTTGGGCTTGAGTAGAGTCTCCTGGGGATGACCAGGTTTCAAAAGTTAAATGTCCTTCTTGCCAAGAGTCAAATAAAAGTGGAAGGTTAGAGGAATGAAGGCTTTTAAGGAAAAGGGTGTTAGAGTTAGTTTCTGATTCTGAAGATTTTAATAAAGCTGGGTTGTTTATGAAGAAATCTTGGAGTAATGGGTCAGATGGAAGAGTATTGGATGATTTTAGGATTAGGGTTTTGAAAATCATGTCGAGGATAATGTCAAGGAATAAAGCAAGGATGTTGGAGACTTTGGAATCTTCCCAGCTTTTTTCAAGGATTATAAAGAAAATTTTCCAGAACTCACTTAGGGCTATATTCCAGATTGCCATGGAGTAATCGTCAACTGGGTCGATTTCCATACTAAAATACTGACACGTGAAATCCAAAACAATCTGTATTTCCTCCAAAACACTGTTTTCCAAAAACGACTCATACTGTATAGCACTATTCAAATGCATATTAATAATATCATACAGTCTTTCACAAGCAGCAAAATTAAATAGCGTTAGCTCAATAATCAATTTCCTTCCTTTTTTCTTAAGTTTCTGACTATATCCATGAATAATATACTGGACAATTGTCTCAATAATATTAAATTTCTCAATAAGTATATCAAGCAATTCAAAATTATCCAAACTTTTCAATCCTTTTAGCAAATTACACACAAAGCTAAAATTACAGCCATAACAATTAGTCAATGAATCCTCAGAAGTTGCAAGCGCAGGACTCAAATTCTGATAATTCATAATCGATGTCCTAAGCAAAGCTACAGATTTCACACTAATCATCATTGCATAATAAGAATCTTGATACTCTTTAACTGTATTTATCAAACAATAAATAACCGGAGATAATTCTTTGTTGCTTTCCTCTTTAAGTTCTTTTTTACTAGACTCTCCTTTATATTTCCCTATAAAACTGTTGAGATTTTCTCTATATTTTGTCAGATTTTCATAATAATTTTGAATGACCCCAAGGTGATTATCTACTTCTTTGTTTAAAGATTGCAAGTCTTTATCATTATTAATACTTTCACAAATAGCATCTAAAGTGTATTTGAGGAAAATATCAATTTTCGAATATCGTCCTTCACCACATTCATTACAAAGGAAAGCATCAAGATTTTCATAATTGATATTACGGCATTTTAAGCATTGGTAAGCATTTTCCCCACATGTACATATACCATATTTATCTTCAACAGCTTTATTGCAACGTGGACAACACATAAGTTCTTTATCACTACCCATAGACACCCCAACTACATCACCTTTGCTATCAGTTTTTTTGCTTCCAAGAAGGTATTTATTTCTTCCAGATAAGTAACGACTTGAATAGAATTGTGGAAAGTCTTCTTGGTTTAATCTAATTACAGTTATTGTGTGGAATTTTACTACAAGGTTTAGCATTATTGTTGGGATTGGTAGGTCGATATCTAAAGAGTTTGTAGAGGCTGGTTTGATTTTTACTGTTTTTAATATTGACCATACAGCCCAGTTGTTTTTCAAATCAGCAAGATCTTTATTTGTTTGGTTGCAAAAGTAAATAGATACTCCAGTTACTGCTTTATGTCCTCTAATCTCACTAAGTTTTATTGAAATTCTAGAAACTTTGATAGGATTTTTAAACCTAATAAAATAACAGCAATCAGAATACCTTGTTTCAGATTGGATATCAGAAAGCTTAACCTGTTCTGAATTAGTATAATTTGTGTCAAAACACTTTAAACAAGGTTCACGTTCTAATAAAAACCAATGGAATCCATATTTGCTGAAGATTTTCTGAAGTTCTTCATATATCTCATAATCAATATTACTACTAAGCTGTTTACAAGAGTTTTCTAATCCTCTTATAACCCCTCTGCAAAAACTCATTTGTAGGTTTTCTGAATGTAATGATTTACTAGCAATACTCATAAAGTTCATAATAAAATGGTAACTGTTAGCTCCAAGATTTGGGAGGACTTCTAAATAATGGAGCATCATTTCTTCTAATTTCTTACTAACTTCCCCTGATGCTTTTATTGATATATTATTAAGTAATTCTGCAGCATTTTTCGATAGTTCTGCATTACCAGATAAAGTTAGCTTACTTATAAGTACAGGTACCGCGGTTTCTAAATAGTTTTCCCATAAGAAATTAACACAAGCTTGATATTCTTCAGGCTTTGTTGGGTTTTGAGTTTTAAGAATCATATTAACAATCCTCAAGCATTCTTCTGAAGATTGGTCATTTAAGTTTAAAGCTGTATTTATAAGCATTTGTATATACCCTGGGTCTTGAACATAAAAAAGACTGATTTCTTCCCAAGTATTTTCAGCTGCAGTTATAGCTTCTTTAATACCAATGAGTTCTTTTAATAAAAATATGCTTTCGATGTAGCTGAATTTTTTGAAATAATTGTTTCTTTGAGTTGCTGCTCTGATTGTAGAAAAATGTTTGAAGATTTTGGCTTGATATAAAACAAGTAAGTAGGATTCTTGATTTGGACACATACGTTCTAAAAGTTTTTCTAAAGGGGCAGAAATGAAGTTTAAAGATGGTTCGAGGATCATGTCGATAAGAAGCTGCTTCCATTCGGGGTTTATAGTAAAATGGAGGGTTTCAGGGTTCATGTTTTCATTTTCAGCTTCTGAGACCGAGATGAGGTTGTAAGCGAAATCGATAAGATCGATGATTAGGAATTGGTCGTTTTCTTGTTCGAAAATCTCAGAGCCTAAAACACCTTCCCATTCTTTTAATAGAAGTGGGTCTTCAGGTTCGAGGAGTCGGGCTTGTGGATGAACTTCGACTACTTCAACTAGGAATTCATGATAGTATTCGGCAATCATACTCCCTTCGCGGTTTCTGAACTTTTGCAGCATTTCTCTGAGCTTCCAGTAGACTATGTCCAAAACATCAACATCAAAACAGCTAACAAATGCTGCAACCACTATTTTATGGAGCTTGCGGACTTTTGAATACTTCTCCTCCTTCGGTCTATAATACGATGTAAGCAAATTACTAAACATGACAAAATACAATCTGCCCTGACTTTCTGAAGCACACGAAATCAACCTTAACTCATTCATCACAGCTTTAGCAATAGTATCAAAATATCTCAAATCTTTCAACTCCTTCTTCACCCACATCTTCTCAAGAAACACAACAAACTTATGCAATAAAGACAAAATCCCATTAACCCTACACAAATGCCCACTCCAATCTTTACAAAGTGAACAAAGTATTAAATACAATAAATCCATAGAATGACTTTTAGCATCTTTCATTTCTTTAATATTAAACACAGTTCCAAGTTGAACCAGTATATCATTTGAAGGGGGGAATATTTCGCAAGCCTTATACATAGTTTTATCTCCTGTGATTTTTTTAACAATCGCATAAGTCTTACTAATAACTTGTTCTTTAAAAAAAAACGAGTAATTAGTTAATAAATCCAAGAAAATCTCCATACCCTGATTAGAAATTTCATATTCAGTAACAGCAAAAAGTAAATTAAGATACTCTTCCATATACTTAGCTTTAGAAGTTGGGGTAAGTCCTTGATGTAAATTTGTAAGTATTTGTGGGTAACATGATAAAATATAATTAAACATAATAGGTGAGGCTTCAGCAAGGTTATTTAAAGCTTTTAATGTCGATTTAGATATTTCTTCATTATGAACTTTATAATTAGTCAAAGTCCAGCACATAACCAAAGCTTTAGATCCAATATAAGCATCTTCATGTCCACAAGTTTGCAATAAACTTTTAAGAGACTGACGCAAAGCTATTATCCCAACTGTAGACTTTGATGAAAAAACTTGAAGACATACTCTTGAAATAATATCATACAATGAAGGGATTTGAGAAATATTTGTACAAGAAAGGGCGTTTAAATATACAACTAAAGGCTTTAAAGAAAAGGACTCAAGCATTTGATACTTGGTTTTCCAAGTCTGTTGTTTGTAATAAGAAGGTAAGTTACATAAACTTGATGAGCCAGAATGGAATTTACTCAGTTCGTTTAATTTTTGTTCTAAACCATATCCGCTTTGATTTATAGCAAATATTTCAAAATGGAAGAGTTGAATTGGATGTCTGGCTGGGTTTGGGGTATGGATTTTTATATTGATGAACTTGTTTAGATAACCTTTGAGTATTTCAATTTCACATAAGGCTATATCGTACCATCTTTTTTGAGCTAATGCTGTGATTTTTCTATTAAAAATCTCGATATATGCCCCTGAACCTGTTTCCATATAGAGTTTAAACCCTGATAGAAGTAAAGTATTGGCTGAAGTACCTTCGAGGGAGACTTGGATGTTTATGCATTTAGGATCAGCAAGCATTGAGCTTATGATTACAGTGTTTTCACTACCTTTGTCAAAACTTAGTTTTTCTAATGCTTGTTTACTATTACCGAATACAACAACTGGGTCACCGGATATAAGCACTTCGTTTTTGTTGACGCCGGGAACACCCCACATTCGCATACCGTTTAGGACGATACACTTTTCAAAGAATGCTACGGACATGGACACAGATTTTGGCAAATAACTTGTTTGTAGCCAGTTGTTTATACCTTCGAGGTCTAGGTTACCTACAGCAACATCTTCTTCTTTGAGGATTGAGTACATTACAAGGGAAGCATCATCATTTTGGATTAAAAGGATGTTTTTGTTGCCCTGACTATACAAGCACATTCCATCAACATACCCCGTCGATTTCTTCATTGAATGCACAATCGCTTTATGTTCTGATATTTTCAACAACATAGGACAAGACGACACTTTTCTCGAAATCCCCACACAAACCAGCGAAAACTCTTCATTTAAATTCACCCCTTGCGAATGGTCATTAATAGCTTCAACATTCATCCCCAGTGGTATAATATTAGCAATTCCACAAGTATGTGACGACAAGTTAGGATCAACTGAAATATCTAAAGTCATATCATAAACAGATCTAGCAAGTTCATTATCTGGCTTAATCACAATAATCTTCCCAGAAATATTAACAATCAAAAGCCTATGCATATCTAACCATTCAATCGAAATAATCCTCTGCATCATATCCACATAAGACCCAGGCAATTCAAACAAATCCTTTAAGTAGCATGTATAATCACAAACAAAAAACTTCTGCCTAAACAGATTTCCTTTACTCGTAGACAATAAAAACACATCGTTATCAACAATCATATCAGTCAAATTGTTCTCAAAAGACTTAAAACATTGAATTGGGACAAACAAATCCTTAGACAAATCGTAAATCCTTAAATCTTCTATAGTGCAAACAGCAATAAGTGTTTGTGACTTAGGCATCCATTTGACTTTAACTATAACATCTTTAGTTTCTGAACCTGTAATATTTAATGTTAGTTTTTTTTCTATATACCCTCTATGCTGTTTTGAGCATAAAAGTACACAAGACATACTGCTTATACCAGTAACAGCTATAAGACGGTTATTATTTGGGTTAAGGATAATGCTCATGATTTGAAAAGAAAATACATGTTTACATAAGTATTGAATATTAGACCTTTCGACTTCAGAGCTTGTTGTGTGGAATAATGAACTGTCTACTGAAAGGAGTTTGTTACCTTCAGCCATTAAGATAAGGTTTAAATCTGGGCAGTATGCAAGACTACTACGGCTTCCAGGGTACTTTGAAGAGATATCTTTAAGTTCTTTATGTTCATTAAAAGAAGATTTTAACCCTGAAAAAGCTTTGAAAGTGCAGAGATGCTTTGATAGGTTACGGGAGGACTCAAGGGATTTCCTAGAAAAGAAGTTCCCATATGGCTCACGGAGGTCTGTAAAACGCGCCAGGGTACGTTTGACCAGTTCGATTATACTGAAAAAACTATTCCCTTCAAGATACTGACGCTTGTGTGGGGCTGGACGAGGTTTAGGTTTTTTAATCTCAACCGAAGATTTCGATGATGGTCCAAGTTCACTTTCACTTTCTTCAATATCCATTTCAATCATCGATTCCTCTTTATCATCATCATCATCCAAGTCCTCAAAATCTTTTTTATCTTCACTATCCGTATGATTATCTTCACTATGTAAATCAATAACTGGTGAACTTATAGAAAACTCAGGCAAATCAGGTAAATCAGCTAAATGAGGTGAGTACTCTTCAAAATTAATCATACCTTGTCCCATTGAAGGTGAAAACATTAAGGTTGGCATTTGCATTTCACTAAGTCTTGTTCTTGATTCCCCAACAAAATAATTATCCCTTCCTAATATTTCTCTAAGCTCTACAGGGGGTATATCGCTATAAGCTGAGTCAATATCTTCACGATTCATAATCCTTGTGCTTAATATTTTCCTTTTAATACCTTTTGGCATGCTTTTACATGTATTTGCTCCTTGATTAGCCCCACAATCACAGAAAAAGTTCCCTCGTCTTGAATAAACAACTTCATGACCTTTATGACATTTTCTTGCACAAACACTGCAAGTCCCTCGATTTGCCACAAGTTTGCATGTATAACAATAATACCAATGTTGCATTTCATAATTTGTTCCAGTCTGATTATATGAACAGAACTCTTCAGTTGTTTTATCTTCATCTTCATATTTTTCTTTACCGAATCCAGCGATGTTTACATTTTGTGGCTGTTTTGGACTTTCTTGACAGCTTTGGAGATTTTCGACTATTACATAGCAAATATCGACGAGAACTTCTTCAGGAAGAAGGTCGCAGTTTTTTTCTATGAAGTGTTTTTCATTTGTTTCTATAAGGCAACTAAGCATGTGCAAGACTAATTTCTGAGCGTTTGGGATGATGGAAATGGGGATTTTTCCGAATGATATTGCCATGCGACCCCATAAGCTATAATCTTGAGAAGTTAATGTCCATGATCTAAAAGCTTCGAGAACAGTCACAAATAAATCAGTATCAGGGATACGTGAACAAGAGCTTAAAAGGTTAAGTAAAGTTCCTACAAGAGGGGTTGGATATGGTGTTTGTCTAAGTACTTGTAGTATATAGTTTAAAAATATCTTTGCAGCTCCATAAGACTCATCAAACAATTCAAAAGGATGTGAAGGTAAGTTAGACTCCATAGATGACATTGTAAAGTCATCAGGAACACCTGAAATGAAACATGCTGGGAAAGAATGTTCTAAAAAGGTCGGGCACTCTAGTGGAAGGAAAGGCTGGGATTTATGGATGAATAAAAATGTCAGAGAAATCAGTTTTTCGCAGCGTTGCCATGACAAACGCTCTTCTTCAGTTATAAGTTCCTGATGTTGTAAGTAAAGAGTTAGGTTCGCAAGGACTTTTAAAGCGAGTTGAGCGGACTTAAAGATCAAAGGCTTGCACCAGGTGTTTCTTTCAAGGACATGAAGGGCTAGCCAAATTGCATACTCTTGTTCAGTGACCAGGAGTTGGGCATAGCTTTTCTGAGTTACCCGATGTAAGAAATAAAGAGTCTTCACGAGCACTTGTGCAGGGACTTCAGAGCCCAGATGTTCTTTAACTTCTTCGAAGAATTCGCGCGTAGGGTTAGCTGTGATGTTTTCTTTGCCCTAAGTAATTATTACTGAGAGGATCTTTGTGAGCCTGATAGCAAGAGATAGTTCTTTGCTGCACGATTCCATATTTATGTAAGAATTATATTGTGAATATAAGAGACTTATATAATAAAAGACTATATATGAAGGCAATATTGGAAAGCGGGGGTTTTTTGGAAAGCAAAAAAGAGGAAGGGTTTGTTTTAAGGTTTTCAAGCTGGAGTTTATAGTTTGAAAATTGTGGATGGGAATTTTTATGTTGTGTTTTTATAGTATTGGCCGTTGGGAATCGGTTAAGGTGGGGATTCAGAGGGGATTTTTTTTTAATTATGTTAGGAAAAAGAACGGTTGAAATAGCTTGTGTGGTTACGGGGTAAGAAAATTAAGGGTTTTAAGATTTTTTATGATAATGTGAATCAGATATTAAGGATGCTTATGGGAAAATTGAATTTTTATAGTTTTGTGATGTAGTTTACTTTGGATAGCAGGCTTTTTTTATAATTTGTAGGGATTTTTACATTATATAAGCTTGTATAGTAAGGTTAGAAAAGGTTTGGGAAGTTGTTGGATGGTATGAAATTTACTGATTAGCTAGGTTTTTTTTGTATAAAGGTGACTTATCTTGGTATAATACATTATTTTTTAGGTGATATTCTTGAATTTAACTTTTGCGAGAAGGAGTAAGCTTATGATATGTCTGTTTATAGAGCAAAATTCTTAGAATTGCTTCTTTTATATATTATATAATCACTTATCCCCAAAAATCAGCCACATCAGAATTCCCTATACAAATACATTTATTTTCTCAAACTAAGATTCTTATTATATCTTTATCTGAAAACTGTGTTTCTATACAAAACTATCTTCTTTTAAATCCACTCATTTATTTCATTCTAAAAAATCTTTATATGCATTCCTAGAAACCTTTATTATATAAAAATCCGCAACACCCTAACACCCAGAATCTATAATAAAACTTTAAATTTAAGTTTTCTAGACCAAATCCTAATAATTTTTCTATACAAATTCCTTTTATTATCAAAATCATACATATTTCTTATCTTCAAAAAATTTCTATCCTATAATTTTCAATTCAAATTCAATATCAAGCACGTGTCCAATAGCTAAAAGACATATTATGAATTTAAATCCACTCTTTATAATATTTCTTATAGTGGTAATATGCAAAGAGTTCTTTTCCGAGCTTACAAAGCAAAAATTCAATTTCGTGTAGGATTGAAGAAAATTCCTCTAGTCCAAGTTGAAGAAGCAGTTACCGAGACTATAGTTTATGAAAAGCCTGCATATTTATCATTCAAAACTACCATGACCGAAGACGAAATCGACATGCTAAACCAAGGAGGCCGTCCTCCATCATTTCACTGGAAAAAAGTGGCTCCAATAACAGATATTAAGTAAGATTTCTGCATAGTTTTACCGACCCCCCCATAATCTTTAAAAATCTAATCTTCTTACCTTCCGTCCTAATAAAATCCCTCCTAACTTTCTAACCGCTAAGATTATAACCAGAAGTGATAAGCCATTATAAATAATGGAACCTGACTATCAAAATGCGCGACAAGAAGGGTATTACAACCCAAAAAGGTGTAGGTCTGACAGCAACTTCCTTTGCAAAAGTGCTTCAAATAACCCTTACCGCAAAGGTCCACCATCAAAGAAATCCTATAAGAAAAAAATAAACAAATACCGACCTGATGAAATCCTCAGGTTCAAAGACCATAAACTATCTAAAATCCAGCCACAAAGCGAGCTTCTTCATAGAAAACTCTTAAACTTAGCAAAACGTGCGGAAATCACTTGGCGATTAGTCCCGAAAGTAATCAAAAGTGATTATGATGAAGTAACCAAAACCATGAAATCCTTATTAAACAAGCTAACACCTACTAACTTTGACCCAATCAAAGAAAAAATTGCCCAACTTTTTTCCCCAGAGTCTTCTAAAGTATTTTCGAATCTTCTCATTACAAAAGCATGCATGGAAGTTAAATATGAAGAAACTTATGCTCAATTGACTTGTGATTTGACTAAACAGTTTAAGTTTTTTAGATTTGATTTGATTGAAGCACTTCAGAATGTTTTTGAAAGTCACGCTTTAGATGCTGAAGATATTGGACTTAATAAAAAAAAGGTCTTAGGATGTGTGTGTTTTTTAGGGGAATTGATGAATAGAAAGTTTATGTCGGTAAAAATTGGGGTTTATTGTTGTGAACAGTTATTGAAGAAAAGAACTGAAGAAGCTGCTGAAGGAGTTTGTTATTTATTAAGTGCCTGTGAGAGGTTTTTCGGAAGTCCAAGGTATAAGGAAGTGGCTCATAATTTGATATGTGAATTACAGAGTAGGTCACAAGGATACTCTAGCAGGGTTAAGTTTCAGATAGAGGATTTGTTTGAATCGAGGAAAATCCATAAGATTATTATGCAGAATACTGAAAAACCTTACAATTTGAAGGCTTAAATAATTATTAATTCATTTAATGGAATTCAGAAGAGATGAATGGAACTTTAAGAATTTTTTATGGGATTTTGTGTTATGGGAAGGGAATTGGCTTGGGTTTTGCAGTTTTTATGAAATATTGGATGATGAGGAAGGGATTAGGAATGTTGTGGTTGAAGAATTTGTTTGGGTTTTCTGAGTTTGGTGGTTTTGTGTATGGAATTTTGAATTAAGACTTATTTTAGATGCTGGAAGGAAGTTATGTAGGTGAAATGTATTAGAATAAAAGTATGTAGATTTGAAATTGTATATATTTTATTAGAAAATTCGGTGTAAGAAACTTCATTTCACAAACTTGATTTGCTGTATAGATAAGATTTGATATATATTAAATAGAAACTAATCTCTAATGATAAATTGCAAATCCCACTCCCACCCTTTAAGCCAACTCACTTAGCCCATATTATATTTCTAGAAGCCTAACATCCCTAACTAAAATTCCCCAACCCAAGCTTTCCTAACTCAAAAAAAATCCTATCAATCAAACTTCTCTTCAAAAAAACTTATCATCCTTATCTCCAAAGTAATCTAATTTCTTATCTTCCATATTTATCAGTTGTTGAATTAATAAAATGGACCAAAGCTTTTATTTTTCTCCAGTTCCTCAAAAGTCCAACAAAAAAATCATTGTTGGGGCTATCGCCATACTAGGTCTTATTGGAGTTATCGCAACTGTCGCTATAACCAGACCTTCTCATCCAATGATGCGTTCATTCGAGTTAGATGAATCTGAGTTTAGAGAATACATGAGAGCCTATTCTAAAAAATACTCTAGCGAAGAAGAGTATCAAGCACGTTTTAGGATTTTCATGGACAATCTCGCTTTAGTCAGAATCCACAATCAAGCTAGACACGATTGGTTACTTGGAATAAATGAGTTCGCAGACCTAAGCATGGATGAATTCAAAAGTATTTACCTTAAATACAAACCATCCCATAAACATAATCCTCATAGCAAACCTATTGATACACCAGATTCATTACCAGATAGTGTTGATTGGGTTACTGCTGGCGCTGTTACTCCAGTCAAAAATCAAGGTCAATGTGGAAGCTGTTGGGCTTTTTCAACTACTGGGTCTATTGAAGGTGCATGGCAAATCTCTGGTCATACTTTAGTTTCTCTTAGTGAACAACAACTTGTTGACTGCTCAACTGCTCAAGGGAATCAAGGATGCAATGGTGGACTTATGGATGATGCATTCAAATATGTAATTGCTAATGGTGGAATTACTTCAGAATCCAATTACCCTTATCTTGGTCGTCAAGGTACTTGTAATACTGCTAAAGCTTCACAAGTTTCTGCTAAAATCAGTAGCTATCAAGATGTTACCCCAAGCAGTTCAACTGCTTTACTTACAGCTATTGCTCAACAGCCAGTTTCAGTTGCTGTAGAAGCTGATCAACTTATATGGCAATTGTATTTTGGAGGTGTTGTTACTAGAAATTGCGGTACAAATTTAGATCATGGAGTTTTAGCTGCTGGATATAATATGGGAGGAAGCAGTCCTTATTATTTAGTTAAGAACTCATGGGGTGCTAATTGGGGAAAAGGAGGGTATATTATGATTGGAATTGTTGATGGAGATGGAGTTTGTGGAATCCAGATGCAGCCTTCATATCCTGTGGTTTAACTTAGATTTAAAGCTTTTAGAAATAGAATTTTTTGTTGATTTATGAGTTTAATATGATTTTTAGGATATGCATTTGAAAATTAGATGAGGGGTTAAGTTTTTGTTACATTTTGATATGTGTAGGATGGATTATTTGAACTTTTTTAATAGAGGTGGAGATAATAAATTGGATTTTAGTAGGACATTTGAGTTTATAAATTGTTTAATATGTGACAACAAAAATCCTTATTTACTAATTCTAAAACTGTCTGCAGTTGAATAATTTTTCTTTGCATGTATTTTTAGTATTAACATAAAATAACCATAAAATCACCTATGAAACTTATAATAATACAAAATACTGCAACCCTACATTATCCATCTCAAAAATCGTTTCTATCTTTTATCCATCATCTCTGTGCTTAAAATTCCTCCACATTAAAACCTTTACCAATGCTTTAATATCATAAAAAAAAATACTTATTATTTTATATCATTTTTAGTTAAATAATATGTCCTAACCTAGCATCTGTGTTATACTTGTATATAATTTTACCCAGTCCCAAATTCTTCTCAATCATATACAAAAGGAATATTCTATAATCTCTTTATCAGTATGTAAAACTATTATTATTTATTTAATATGGGCCAGGATCTCGCTCATCCTTCGCTACAATTGCAACGAGTAAACTCAGCAAAGCATACTCACAACCTTTCAGGTACAAAAATGAAGTCAATTAACGAAAATAAAGTTTTGTTAATTTTAGCAGACAATGAAGAGTTTTCTATACAAGTAAACGATGATACACTAACATGTGGTTGGCTAATCTCTGAAACAATAAGACTTTATCAAGGTCATAAATCCATTATCGCTTTAAGGACTTCTAAAAATTTAGAAGCTCTTGACTATTGGATTATGCACTTTGAAAGATCGCTACAACCATTTAAAAACAAAGACACTCTAATTGCAATTTTCCAAGAACATCCTCAAGGGCCATTTGGTCCTTGTCACTTTTCTCCAATCAGATTTATAGGCAAAGGAGGATTTTCTCGTGTAGTGGAAGTTAGGAAAAAAGATACAGGGATGCTTTATGCTGTGAAAATAGTAAAAAAAGACTTTCTTATAAACGAAGAAAAAGTACATCAAATCCTCACAGAAAAAAGCATTTTAATCAATTCAAATCACCCATTTATAGTGAAATTGCATTGGGCTTATCAGACTGTATTTATTATATAGGATGAGGATTTACATTTAGTTATGGACTTTTGCCCAGGAGGTGAATTGTTTTATCATTTACATAATTTAGGTAGATTAGCTGAAGACCAAGCTCGGTTTTATATATCGGAAATTGTATGTGGACTTGAATATTTACATACTTTAGATGTTATTTATAGGGATTTGAAACCAGAAAATATTTTATTAGATTTGGATGGGCATGTTAAGATAACAGACTTTGGATTATCGAAAAAAGATATAAGGAAAAGAGATAAAAGCTTTAGTTTTTGTGGCTCACCAGAGTATATGAGTCCGGAAATGCTTCAGGGACAAGGACATGGAAGGGAAGTGGATTTTTATAGTCTTGGAGCTTTGCTTTATGAAATGCTTACTGGATTACCTCCGTTTTATGACTCAAATAGGTCGAAAATGTATAAGAATATCCTCCAGAACGAATTGTTTATACCTAATTATATAAGCAAAACTGGGAAAGATCTCCTGCAAGGACTTTTGAATAAAAACCCTGAACAGAGATTGGGATATAATCAAGGTACCATTGAAATAAGATCCCATTCTTGGTTCAAAGGTATATCCTGGAATAAAATCAGAGACAAAAAAATCACACCTCCATACCGGCCGAATTTCAGACACAGTAATTTTGACCCTGAATACCTATCAATGCAACTAGCAGAAAATGAATTTAATAAACAACGTGTGCCTTCTACAATGCAATTTGCAACATTCGACTACAACATTGAAGAAAAATTCATAAGCAAAGGTACAGAAATTTCTAATATATCAACTCAATCAAGCAAGCATTTAAATAGTGGATCACATATTACAGATGAGTACAATTCAACTAAAGTTAAGCTATTTATGCCAACTGTATCACCAAAAATATGCACAGTAAAAGATCCAGTTGAAGTTTGTACTTATAGGCATCGAAGATTTAGAGAAATGATGCCTATGATTTTATCTGGAGAAATGCAAAACAACTCAAGAAATCTAGTCCAAGAATTGAGGTCTACTAATAATTTGAGGATTCCGTTTAGGCAGCGGAAAAAAGATAAACCTTTAAGTCAAGATCTTAATATGGAAGTGCCTGAAGCTAATGAAAATAAGTCTCGGGCTAATGAAATCCCCGAGTTCCTTAAGAAAGTTGAGGTATCAAAAATGACATCAGTTAATAAATAAATGCTTTTTCGATATGACTAATGAATGATTTATAGTTTTTATATAGATTTTTTTCGCAATTTTTGGTTTTCCATTCAATCTTAATTAGATTATCTTGTACTTTTTAGCTTTATCTGCAGCTTCAGGTTTCTTTGACCCAACAAGCCCCATGATTTTTTCTAAGTCTCCAGGGTTAGGGTTTTCAATAAGAGCATAAAAAGTTTCCTGGACCCTATCAGGAGGGCTGCTAATAACTTTAATCAGCGTTTCACACTTATAAAAAACCCTATTCACAATACTTGTAAAACTCGAACTCCCTTTATTCAACGTCAAAAATTTCGTTTTAAGTTCAAAACAATCCAATTGCATCTGTTGCGCTCCACACTCTCCAATCTTTTTACACTTATAAATATTCGCCACAAACTTACTACTAATCGACCTACATATTTCCTTACTCTGCAACTTTAGCCAAAAAATTTAACAAATAATCCTCATTCATAACCGTACATATATTTTTAGCAAACTTTAAAACAGTTTCTGAAAGTTTAACAACATAATCACTTTTATCCCCAACAGCTTCTAAATTCCAATCCAATTTTATCATATTATTAAAATGTGGCTCCATTTTCATATCAATCAAATTAAGTAATACTTGTACTCCTTTACCTGCAAGTCTATATGAATTTTACTCTAAAAATATACCTCTTTCTTGATAACATTCAATATCATATGCGGTTTCTAATTTAGCTCTTATTGTAGTTTCCATTTCAGTAATAGTACTTTTACAATAATCAGATGTGTTTACTATAAGGGAAATTATAAGTTCTTCACCTTCTGATTTCCCTAATTTATCAGGTTTTGGAAGTCTGTTATTGAGTTTTTCATGATAATATCTGAGATTTGATAGAAAAACTTTAGATAAGTCGCAAAGAATTTTCCCTGTATTAAAAGATGCACATGTGTCGAATTTTGTTTTGATACTAGTAAAAAGAGCGATACTCGATGGGAAAATATTATTATCATCATGAGCATCATCATTCATACTATTATCAATAAGTTTCTTTAAAGCTTCATCTTCAGTATCAACATATCTGTTCATATAATTTTCAAATACCTGGCTTATAATCCCAGCAAAATTTGGGATTGGGGTCATTTTTATTGATTCTTGGTTATAAGTCATATCTTCATATCCTCCAAGCATATCCCCAATATCAAGTTTCATAGGTTTATTATTTAGAATATGATAACTCGTGAATTTTTTCGTTATTTCTTGTTCAAGTTGTAAAGTTTTCTGTAATGCTCCAACCATAATATTACTTTCAATATGCGTTTTTTCTAGATTGTCATTCACATGTTGACGGGTTTTCTCACAAAAAGTTTTGGCGATTAAAGCTGGAACCTGCCATGCATCAGGGAAAATACTTTGATAATTCTGCGTGTAATCACGAAAGCATCTTTTCAACCATGCATATCTTCTATCCATAAACTCAAGCCCTGAATGCATTTGTCCATATGTAAAAACTTCATCATAACTCTTTAAAAAATGTGGAGTTAACTCTTTTATTATTTCTTGTCTAAGTTCCATTCCTAATTCATCAACAACTCTACAACCTTCAGTCATTAATTCTGGTGGAGAATTCTGTATATCCCTAAAGTCTTCAAGTAACTGCATTCTTAAATCTTTTACTATAATTTCACGTTTTTTCAGTAGTTCGCCAACCATTTTTGAAGTTTTTAAATCTGTAAATTGCCCTAGAAGATCAGTACTTGCATTTAGTAAAGCAGCTACTTTTCTGTAATCTTTTGCAATACAGCTTTCAGCAAGAAGTTCTATTGCATGAGAAAGCATTGCTAGTCTTTTTAAAGATGTTATGGTTTTTGTTAGGTTTTTTTTAGCACAATCTAAACTACGAATATCTTTACATATGTCTTCAACCATGAATTCTGAGTCTTCAGCTTTTTGTCTCATTAGTTTGACTCGTTCTTGAAGCTCTTGTATTGTAGAATATGAGGTTTTTAACTGTGAATGAGTTTTTTCACTAAGTTTGGCTTGAGATTTTACTAGATCGCTTAGTTCTTGAGCTACTTTGGTTGATTCTTCTTGAAGGCCCTCTTTGATTGTGTCAATATTAGTCAAACTTTGTTCTGTAGGGAAAATCGAGTTTATATAAGATACGGCGTCGAAATCTACAGAATCTAATGGGTCTGTGCTTGGGTACAAAGATTGAAGGGCTTTATCAAGTTTGGACATTTTTATTGTATATTTTTAATTAGAATAAATTTGTAGTTTTGCACTTAGATTTTGTGTTTGAACTGTGAAGAGATTTGATAATTATTTCATTTTTGAGTATGGTTAGGATATTTAAGAAATAATATTAAAAGTTGGATTTCCATGCTAGCCTAGAATTCTAATATAATTTGCTTTAATATTTGAAACAGAGAACTAAATTTTTATACAAATAATCAACCTTAAAAAATTCTAAACCTTCCTAATATCAATTATTTATCTTATATTTTCATTATATATTTTATAAAACATCTTCTACAGTCCAAAAAAATTTAATTTAAATCCATTAAGATTGATAATCTTAAGACCTTGATCATTAGGAATTTTCTTCTTACTATTGCTTGCATTCAGCAATATACGTTTTTTATTAGCAATTGATTTCTTTGTATTGAATAATGGTTTTACTTCAAGCTTCTTACTAAAATTAACCAAAGGATCAACAACAGGAGGAACTTTATAAACAGGGGTAACTTTTTCTATAGTCTTGCATTTAGGAAAACACTTAAGACTATCTAAGTTCTTAGAATCATTTTTAATAAGTGAGTCTCTTATAGAGTTCATCTGAGTTCTGGATATATAATTATTGCTTTTTGTCTTTGATTCAAGGTATTTCTGAATTTTTGGGGACAAGCCTTTGACTTTTCTAAACTCTTCTATGCTTTCTTCATAGTGATGAGAGTTAGTATGGCCTGGATGCTTAAGATTTTTAAGTGATTGGGTATTTCTAGAAGGTTTCCTGTAGGTTAAAGATGATTTCTGCTTGAAGTTTAAAGGCTTTATTTGATGAACTTGAGAGTTTCGGTAAAACTCAAACAGGCCATCAGAATCAACCTGTATTGACATTTCGTTTGTTTTTCCTAGATTTACTAGGGAGTTAGGGTCTTTTATCTCGCACATTTAATATTGGTTTTTATAAATATGATTTTTGTTAAGATAAAAATAGGATTTTTAGGGATTTTCATAGTTATTGGAATTTTTATATTAGAAATATTAAGAGTTTGGAAAAGATGAGAAAATGCCTTGGGTTGGATTTTTGGATGAGAGAAATACTTGAGGATTTTATATAAGATTTTAGGTTAAAATTCGTTTTTCTGTAGTAAATTTATGAGTATATTTTGATTAAAGTTTAGAATTTGTATGAAATGGAATGGAATATCTAGATTGTAAATAGGATTTTTTTCTGGAATTTTAATTATAAGTTTAATATCGATAGTAAATAATTTAAGGGGGATGCTAGGAAGTACGATATTATTTTAGGATATAGAAAAGATGCTATTTAATAGAACCTAAGATAAATATTAAATTTTTTTACAAGAGTTTATAATAGCGGCCAAAAAATACTTAAAGGTTGGAAATAATCTCTTATAATAAAAATATTAAAACCAACTTAGATGCATACCTATTATTAAATCTTAATAAAAGCACTTAAGACTTTCCTAAATGCACTACCAAACCTATTTTTTCTATAAAAACCTATCATATCTCATACCAAAAAATATTACATTTTCCTAGTCAATAGAAACCTAACCTTTTTATCGTTTTTTTTCATATTTTCAACCACATCCAACTTAAAACCTACAAACTTTCAAGTCTACACACATCAAACAATCCAAAAACTCTGCCAAAAAATCTTCATCAACCGCGATCCTACTTCACGACAATCAATAACCCCACCAATCAAAAAAACATGAATCTATCATAAACTCATCAAAAATCACACAATTTCCTATAAAACCAATCAACATCCTCCATCCCATCCAAACCCTAAAAACAAGCCAACCCATAGTCCAAACCCATCCATAAAAATTCCAATCAAACATCTAATTTTGTAATCTAAAATCCCATAAACCCCTAAGCACTCTAATTTCTTTTCCTATTCTTCCTACATAATCCCTATAACTATTCTTACAATACATATACTTTATATATTAAACATATATACAAAAGTCAAAATTTTTTCTTGAACAAGATAAACTATATTCCAAAAAATGGAAACAAGACTCTACGGCTACTTGGAACATCTTGAAGTGGATCATTTTTTGCTGAAAAAAATGAGTGAGCTAAAAATTACTTATAGTATTGATTACTTGACTGCGAGAAAATCTGGATTAACTATAGAAGAAGCCCATAAAGCTTTAGCATTAACTCGGGAGTTCTCAAAGTATGGACTTGAAATCATTATTACAAGAATAGAAGCCAACTCCATTGCCAATACTTCTCTAGTTATTAAACGCTGGAGGAATGTTACAAGTGCTCCGGCACTGAAAAAAATTCCAAGGTTATTATGAGGACTATGATAATGTAAAGGGTTTTCTATATAATTTTCATTATAATGCACGACTCTAATATTATTAGTCACTTCAATTCTAATAATTCAAATGTTATAATTTAAATGGAATCACATTTGAAGAACTCTAGGATGATGTTGCTGAATCATATCAGGATTCTTAGAAAAAAAAGAATCCTCTTATCCCTCAATAACGAAAAGATAAACTGTAAACCTTTGAAAACCTAAGGAAAATATAATAGAAAACTATATGATGACTGTTTAGTATTTCCTTTAAGTATTGAAGAAGAAAATTGTCCTGCCGAATATAGTGAGGTGCAAATTTATAAAATCCTTTTATTCAAATATTTAAGTTTTTCAAACAGATATTCAGATAAGTCTAAAAGTTCAAATGATATTATGTATAAGCAAATTAAACAACCTGATTTCAGTAAATATCGCAAATTTGTTCAGTGAATTTTAATAATAATGAACAAGTTTTTTTGGATAAAAAAGGTCGCTAAGGAAGATCTTATCACCATCAAGACAATCATCAGCCTTATTTGCTAGAAAAATATAGTCAAAAAGCTATTAAAAAGCGGGAGAACGAATTTAAAAAAAAAAAAGATTCTAATCATAGATCAATAAAAATTCTGAAAGTTTGAAAAATAGCAAGATTTGATTATTATATATAAGCAACTGCGAAAATTTATTATGATATTTATATATGCTTTATCCTAGAAATATTTAAATTTAAACAAATGCAAACTATTTTCAATCTAATATTTATACTTTAAATACATAAACTAGCTTTTGTATACTATAATAAAGTGTAAATTTTCTAATAAAAATGATATGTAATTTATAAAACTACACAATCCTATCTCTTATATAAATTTTTGACCACTTTTCTATATTTTGTATAGAAATTATATGATAAATAATATTTTAATATGCGAAGTTTATATATAAAATCCTAATATCGTAACTTGATTCTATTGTTTAATTAGTTTGCTGATTGAAGGTTTTCTAGACGAGGGTGCAAGAAACGATAATACTCACTTGGCACATTAGCAATGAATCCAGATATCAAGTTTCTTTTTAGTTTCCTAGATTTTTCTGATATATGTCCGTCTGGAGTTCGAAGCTTAAGCAGGGTCTCACATGAGCTCAGCGTATCAAACAATTGTTTTGGTGAAGGGCATCTTGTAAAAATAGTAGTATCCACATTTAATGCAAGCTGATTCCTTATCCCTTTGACAATTTTTTCTTGGGCGCCTACATTCTTAATAAAATCCTTCGGCCATAATCTAGGATCATCAATTTCATAATTCAATTCTTTAAGATAAGTCTGCCCATAAACAGACTCTAAGACAATCCTACAAAGGTCAATATTATTTTTATATATTTTTTTAGCTCTTTTTTTCCCACTAATAAACTTCGCAACACCAATCAAAAGAATTAAAAGCCTAAAAGGAACACTATACAACAAATATATCACAATGAGTAACCCAAACCCAAAATACAACGATTTTTGCGAATCTTCCCACAAAAACAAACTCCTCATTTTCTCAGCAATAGACACAACATCTAACAATATCTCAACAAGTTCATCAAGATCAAGTCTAATTTTTTTCAAAGTATTAAAAACCCCATCTTTATCTTTTTCTTTAAAACTCTCAAATTTCTTTTTAATACCAAATTCATATTCTTTTATAGTCTCAATTCTCATACTCGGGTCATAATTTGCCACAGTCAAATACTTCCTTCTAAACTTTTTCCTAAGTTCATCACAAGATGGGCTCATTATAACTAAAAATATAAGAAAAATAAAAATTATCAAAGGAAATGCTAATTGGCCAGGTAAAAAAAGGGCAATAATAACATAAATCGCTAAAAAAGTTTGGGATACTTTCGGGTATTTCCATGTAAAAATAGTATTTAAATTCCTAAAAAAAGTTTCATAAACAATCCTGATTCTTTTAAGCCTTTTAGATATGATCTTGAAATCATCTAAAGTTGCCCTTTCAGGTATAGCCCCATCTTCAATATAATTAGAAGGTGGAGCGATGAAATTACCAATAAAAGCATACTCGTGTATAACATCAAAATTAATACAAGGGCCTTCTAAAGATTTGCTTTTATTAACACTTCCATCAGAAAGTTTTAAAGTGAGCTATTTATTTTTTACAGGTCCATGGGTGTATGGGTATTGATTAACATCAATAAGTGGTATTGAAAACTCTTCAAGTAAATCAGTTTTTTTGTTTTGCTTAGTCCATCCTTTACTAGAAAACGAGTAAATTCCTAATTTTAAAACAAAATATCTATTGAGCATTGGTCTATATATTTTTTACAATATAAAAGTTTGATTCCACATCATGACAAAGTCTTGTTCTAATATAGTTGTTTCATATTTTAAACTTTCTAGATTGATACTCACATAAGCATGAGGTTTTAATAAACTCACAGCTGGTTTGATAAGTTTTATATTCTGCCCACTGTATATTTTAACAATAAGCCTACCAGTGCTTTTGAATTTATGGTCTTCTGAAGATCGAGCTTCACTTGAAGATACAACTAGTTTGTCTTTCCATAGTTTTATATTAGGAACTCTCATTAAAATCGGTCTTTTTTCATATGTGTGATGGATTTCAAGGACATTTTCTAAGTCACTTTCTTCAATCTCACTACCTGTACAACAGATCATCAGAGAAAAATTTGTCTGTGGATTCTCATCAGGAAAAAAATATATATTATTCCCTTGTAAAGATCCATAATAACGTATCCAGTCCTCTTCATCAAGTTTTAATTCAACAAAACCTCTTATAATTCCTTTTGTCGACCTAATCTGAGCCTTTTCTACAAGGTCGTTTGTATCTTCGTCTGTAGGTAATTTCATCTGTGGGTTCGCCAGGAATTCAAAAAGTATTGATTTTATATCAAGTTCTTCAGCTTTAGACATTTGGAGGATGAAGCTTAGAAATTTGCTGAGTTTTTTAAACCTTTTTTCTTTGGTTGCAAAAATGTTTAGCTTGGAGACTAAGGATGGGAAGACAACTTTTGGGAAATACATTTTCATTGAGTTGCGAAAGACTTCGAATTGTCGCATTTCACGATAGATTATATGTTCTACTTCACCTGTAAAAACTCTTATACGGTATTTGACATCAGTGTCTCGTTCTTCGATTGAATCGACAATGAGTTTGATGTTTTCGATGCCTGTGCTTTCTAAGATACTACTTAGTTGATAATTCATTTTATTTAGGATTTATGGTTTATGAGGATTTAGGAATAAGTAATGGAGGTTAGGAAGTTGAGGGAAATTATGAGAATTGGTTAAAAGAGTTTTGGAAGATATTTTTTGAGATGGTTTTGAGGGTTTTAATAATTAGAAGTTATTGAATTTTGATATAACATAATCATATCGCATAAATAGAGGATATGACTGATATAAGCATCCCATACTCAACAATAAAAACTATAAAACCTAAAATTAGTACATAAAATATAATAATCTTCCACATCCAACTATATCTTCTCCACTCAAACTCTAAAATTAATATATAAAAAGTCATTAATAACTCTATAAAAAATTGCACATAATAGCTACAAACTAAAAAACCCAATTATTTCTATAATAAAATCAACTATTCCACAACACATAAAAGATAATCCTAATTTAATCCTAACCATATAAAAAATTCTCCTAAAATCCTTCCCTACCTTCGATTTTTTTCCAAAGTTAGCAATCGAAATTATTATCATAATAAAAGCAATACTCTCTTCCTAAAAATCCCTATATTTTATTATTACATATTCTATTTCCAAAATAATATGATTGAAGATAGGGTTTTAGGACTCACATATATTATCCTTGGCTCATTGTCATTTCTAAGTGGTGTGGGTATTATGCTCATCTATATCCTTACAAAAACATTCCGAGAACCCCCAGGTATGTTAATATTTTGGCATATACTCAGTCAAGCATTTTTTGATTTCAACATGGCCCTTATGGGTGTATATTATCATATATTCTATGGTTTTCTTGATTATTTATGCTTGTATCTCGGCCCAGTAAATATTTATTTCTACTTTCTAGGGTTCAACTATGTCATATGCCTTTCTATAGAAGTACTTAAAAAAATGCAAAATCCAATGGAAAGTAATTACAATAAGCGTTCAAAACTATATCATTTATTCTCTCATTCTTTAAGTTTGATTATAGCAGTTCTTATTGCAATCCTTGGATATTCAGGTCCTTCAGTTAATCATATATGTTTGATAGGAATGAAACATCAAGATTTATTATACATTACAGCAATTCCTATAACTTTTTTTTTACCTGTGATGATTTTTACTTTGTATGTTTTGTGTAAGATGAAATTTACTACATCGTATGTGAGTTATTTTATTACTAAACATTCGATTTATGTATCAGCTTATTTTATTATTTGGCTTCCGTTGATTCTTAATATTCTTACTAATAATGATCATGATTATTTCAGTATGATTTCACTTATAATGAGTAGTTCAGCGGGGTTTATATTGGTTATGATAAGAATGATTAGTTATTGGATTATTAAGTATTTGAAGCATAGAAGAACTGATACTTCTCAAGGGAAAATATCGATAGCATCACTTATTAATGAAAATATAAAAGACTTACCTGAAGCTCCATTACTTGATGAGTCATGCATGCTACAAAATGATTATTTTAATATATTTACTTCTATTTCTACAGAAAGTGCTTTAACTTCTATTTTAGTTTTGCAATATAGTTTGAAATTCACACATCAAAGACATATCGATGAAACACCTCCATGGCTAGATAAATTCTATAAGTCCCAAAGAACAGAATTCATAACTCCTCAAGGTCTTGAAGCTATCAAAATCCCAAAAAATCTTAGAAAGCACTGTAAATAATATACAGACTCCTCACAAGAGTTAGAATTCATCGAATTTGCCGGCGATGTGTTCCAAAACATAATGAATTTAGAAGGTATCAGCCCACAAGATATCATCCAATCATTCGATATCCCAACAATCCTCTCAGACTTTAAATCTATTTTTATGAATTCCGGTGGTCGTAGTGGGTCTTTTTTTTTATACAGCAGTGATCGTAAATTTCTTATTAAAACCATAACAGACAAAGAATTACATCTACTTCTAAGCACTTTCTTACAATCCTATCATGTCCATTTATACCGTTATCAAGATTCTATAATAACTCGTATCCTTGGAACTTTCTCTTTTATAGTCAACAACAATTACAAAGTCAATTTTATTCTCATGCAAAGTATTTTTACAGATTGTGGAATTAGGGCAATTTATGATCTTAAAGGGAGTAAATTAGATCGAATGGTTCAAACTGATGAGATTGCAAGTAGTAATATTGTATTAAAGGATATAAATTTTCTTATAAAACAAAAAAAATTATATTTAACTTATTCAGTTGGGCAAAGGCTTAAGGAGATTATAGAAAATGATGTTAAATTGTTTAGGAAATATGAAATAATGGATTATTCATTACTTGTTGCTGTTAAAACTAGTGAAGAGTATTCGAAGTATTATTTTAAAAGCATTCAAAAGTTTGAGAAAGGTTATACAATTGGGCTTATTGACTTTTTACAGGATTTTAGTAAGAGTAAAAAATTTGAAGGACTGAGTAAAAAACTGTTGAGGATGAAAAGTAGTAAGGAAATATCGTCGATAAATCCAGAGGATTATTGTAAAAGGTTTATTGAGTTTATGTATGATATTGTGGAAGGGGAGGAGAAAGAAATGGGAATTTAATTATTATCCGATAACAAATTGCTAAAAGTAATGTTTTATGTAATTATCATGTTTTTAGGTGTTAAGATGGATGATTTTTAGGGATTATAAATGTTTGTAGTAAAGGAAATTAAAACAATGATATTATTGTGTTAATCAAATAAATACTTTTTTACAATCAAAAATTAAAACAGAATCATATATTATTTTAACATTGACAAACTTTACTTATATATCAAAATATTATTATACATTTTGCTGAAGTATAAAATCTTATTCTTTATCTTATACTATTTTTTAACTTTTATAACTTTTCTTGCTCTTAATTACATAAATTAAGCTGCCAATTATAACCCCTGACGTAACTAAAATTTTAGCCATATTCAAAATCTTCTCAGACTTCGAGGTTTTAATTATTTCATTTTTCTCTTCACAATCATTCTCATCTTCCTGTATTTTGTCAAAACTCTTATTTTTTTTGACATCAACAGGAGCATTTTCTTCAGCTAATTCATGATTTTCATTTATATTCAAATTTTCTTCAGGAATATTCACCCGATCAGTAAAATACCCATCTTCTAAAGCTTTCTCAATAGTTGGAGCATATTCATCAGCATTTGACTGAACTTCACTTCTTTCTGTTAAAGCGTATTGTATGCTACTAGATGATTTATCTAGTATAGAGTCATTTATTGATAAATCAAGCGCATCACCTTGAAGTACACTTTTGTTAAGCCTATCCTTACGCTTTTGTGCTAAGAATGAACTAATTTTTCTATGTCTAATTTTCATTTTTATAACAAAAATAATCCATAAAATAACATGGTGGAAGTGATTCGCTTAGGCTTTATGGGCTATTATAGGTTTTAAAATAGAATATATTGTGGAAGATGAGTATTTATAGTGAGGATTGACATTCATTGATTTGTTTAATGATTTTTAAAGGCTGGATGGGCAGATAAATAATAGTGATTTTTGAAAATAGATAAATTTAGTTTTAAATTTTGGGAATTTTTTTAGATTGTTTTGGATGATGTGCTAGGAAAAACTAGTTTGTAAAGTGGCTAGTTTGTAATGGAAATTATAATAAATTTTATTTTGAATATGTGAAATCTAATAGAATGATTTTTGTATAAGTTTTTTAACTTATAAGATATCGAAGGTATTTTAACATTTTCATAGATCTTATTGAGTGAGAATAATAAGCTAATAGTTTTTAAATGAAATTGAAGAAATAATGTATTATTTTATAGGAAATAATAATGGTATTAGTTCTTTACTAATATATATAATTTTAGATAGCATAAGATAGGCTTAATATAATAACAACTTCCACCACTATTTTTTCAATACACCTCCCCTTCTATCAGTTTTTCTACCTCTAAAACCAATTATCAGCATATTTCCCAATACAAAAATCTTTAAAAAATCTCATCAACTATTATCAAAATTCTTCAACAATCAATCTAAATCTTACAAAACAAAACTATCTTTCGCATACCCTCACATGCAAACAACTTTGATTTCATTATAAAACCATATAAAATTTTCAAAAACTCTTATCGATAAATCGGTAAAAATTTAAAAATTACCCGAATAAATTTAAAATAGTTTAACTTTATATTCGATTTGTTAGAAATGGTTTATGCCAAAGCACTTTAATGGTGTATTTATAAAATAAATGAACAAGCATTGTTATATAGACGAAGAAGATCAGTATTCCTTTCACAACGAAGATTCATTTGAAGAAAACTACGAAGATATGATTAACAGCTATTTAAGCCAAAGACATATTTACTCAGCTTCCCTTCCACTACCATCAACAACAGATTCGATAATCGACCAAATCCAACTTGAAAACAACCAGAAACTAGCTCGAAAAGAGACTTTAAAATTCCAATTAAAACAGCAACTCTTGCAAATAGTAAAATCCCCTCCACCTAGAAAAATTGAACTTGAAAAAAAGCTTCTTTTAGATTCAACTGAAGAAACACCTGACAATATGATAGAAATTGCTGAAGTGACATCAAGTGCAGAACAAAGCCCTAAAGCTTTAAAATTATGTGAAGCTAATATTGAATTTGGAGGATTTGATAATATGGATACTGATGAATTTACAGAGTCAAGTATAGACGTAAGTCAAGAAATTAAGTAAAAACTATTCAGACCGAGTGATATAAAGTTTGTACCTGTGATGAAAAGCAAGTTTTTCCCTATATCAGAAATGTTTAAAAGAAATAAATCAAGGATGATTAAAATTATTTCTTGTAGTAAAGAGTTTAAAGGTGAAAACAAAAATATGAAAAAACAAGCGTGTAAAGTACTAGAGAATAATCCTAATAAAAGCTATGCAATTGTTTTTAGTCCGGTTAATAGGAAAAAAGTGGGGATTTTTACAATACATAATGAAAAAGCGTTTAAAATGCTTGGAGATGAATTGCCTGAATGCATTCCGCTAACGAAAATTAATAAGAAGTACACTTTTGATTTTGTAAAAGGAGTTTTTAATGAAGAGAGTCAAATTATTGATGGCTTTGATTTTAGTGAAGAATTGTTATCTTAAATAAATTTTAAATTTCCTAAAGCCCTAAATTACATCTCATCTAACCATCCTAAATCCTAAATATCTTATTTCAATCATTATCTTATAAAAAATTATTTTTCCCATACTAAAAACTACACCATTTTCATCCATATCCTATATTTAAGTATACCATTCAATATATATTAAGTCATGAAACTTGTAGTATCAGGTATACAACCAACAGGTCTAGTGCATTTGGGTAACTATCTTGGGGCTATAAAAAATTGGAAATCTCTTCAATCAACCCACAACAGTTTATTTCTTATAGTTGACCAGCATGCAATAACCTCATCATACTTTAAAGTCCCATCAGGAAAAGAAATAGCCAAAGAACTTTCATCATCAATCATCATGACCGCAGCAACGCTTAAAGCTTGTGGTATAAATAACGTTTTTATCCAAAGTCGTGTGCCTGAGATTTCTCAACTAATGTGGATTTTTTCATGCATCTCCCCAATGTCTTGGTTCCAAAAAATGACTCAATTCAAAGAGAAAAAAGCAGCTTTGGATGGGGCGAGTCTTGGTCTGTTCTCATATCCAGCATTGATGGCTGCTGATATTTTGTTATTCAAAGGTCAACTAGTTCCAGTTGGTGATGATCAAACTCAGCACCTTGAGCTTTCTCAAGATATAGCCCAAAGGTTTAATTCTTTATTCGGTGACTATTTCCCTATTCCAGAATGTGTATTAAGTAACTTTTATATAGCAAAATCTTCAAGGATAATGAGTTTACGTGATGGTACATCAAAAATGAGTAAATCAAGTAAATCTGATTTTTCTAGAATCAACCTTATAGATTCTCCTGAACTTATACAGAAAAAAATTGCTAAAGCTAAAACTGACTCAATCCCAGAAATATACTATGACGAAAATTCACGTCCTGATCTTGCTAATCTTATAAGAATCTATAGTGAACTTGATAATAAAACCCCAGAAGAGCTTTTAAATACATATAAATGGACTGATATTGCGGATTTTAAAGGCCAGCTTTCTAATCTTATTATTGCAACCCTTAAACCTATTAAAGATAAAACTTTTGAGCTTATGGATACTGATAATTTAAATAGAGAACTTAGTGAATGTACAAGTAAAGCTCGTGAAATAGGGGTGAAGAATTTTGAAGAAATCAAGCATTTAGTTGGTTATAATTAGATTAAGGTGAAATAAATATGCTAGGTTTTTTTCTTTTAACTACAGTTTTAGCATCACCTGAAAGTGAGCCTATAAACACAGAGTTACCGGTAGAGGAGTGGATAATTTACTCATTTGCCTCGATATTTATTGTGCTTTTTGCTGGGATGATGTCTGGGTTAACTGTAGGGATGATGTCTTTAGATGAACTCGACTTGGAAATCAAACTTCAAAGCGGAACTGAGATAGAGAAAAAGTGCGCGAAAAAAGTTATCCCGGTTATCAGCAAGCATCATCTTCTGTTAGTCACTTTACTAGTAGCTAATTCTGCGGCTATGGAAACTTTACCTTTGCTTTTGGATTCTTTATTCAGTGAGTATATCGCTATTATTTTAAGTGTAACTTTTGTCCTAGCTTTCGGTGAAGTGCTTCCACAAGCTTTATGCACAGGGCCAGACCAGTTGAAAATTGCTAGCAAACTTGTCCCTATAGTCAAATGTATCATGTTTTTATTCTCCCCTATAAGTTATCCTATAGCTAAGCTTTTAGATTGTGTTTTAGGTGAAGAACATGGTAAGAAATTCAAAAATGATGACTTAAAAGCTCTAGTCTCACTACACGAGGTTCAAGATGCACAGAATAAATCAGGTCTTGGTATTGGCCAAGTTAACATAATCCATGGGGCTATTGATTTACATAAAGAAATTGTTAGAAAACATATGATTGATATAAGCAAAGTATATATGCTAAGATCTGATATTGAGGTAAATAAAGATGTTCTAAAAGAAATATTAACTAAAGGATATAGTAGAGTGCCAATATATCGTGGAGATAATATGAATAATATTATAGGAATTTTACATATAAAAAAACTTGTAGCTGTAAAAGAAGGGACTACTATAGAAAGCCCAAGAATTAAACTGAGAAATCCTGTTTATGTACATCCGAATTTGAGTGTTTTAGATTTACTTGGAATTTTTCAAGAAGGAAAAGGACATTTAGCTTTAGTTACTGAACAGCCAGAAGGTGTAGCACCAGGGAAGTACCCAATACTTGGAATGATAACTTTGGAAGATGTGATGGAATTATTGTTGAAAACTAATATTATGGATGAAGATGATTATGATGATACTGCAAGAAGGCAATCATTTGAAAATAGGCTTACTAGAGTTAATGCTATTAGACCTGTTAGAACTTCATCATCGCATACTGGTTCGTTTAAGAACTCAAGTGTTTTAGAAATTAGTTAATATTTTGTGATATTTTAAGAGTTGGGATTATGAAGATCAATAAATTTACTTGGATTATTAATATTGTATTTTTTTATTAATAGTTTTTACATCATTGAAGAATAATTAAGAGAAAATATACTAAATTCTCTAACTTTATAATCCAATATCTAATTGTAAATTATTTTAAGACATATTTGACATATAAAATATATAAATGGATTTTTCTTCAAGTGGAAAAAACTGGAGATTTACAAGAATAACATGTAGAAGGAACATAAAAAACCCTTATACTTATAATAGTAACACAACTCAAACAAAGAAAATTTCTGAAGTTAAGGAAATATTGAAAAAATACTTGACTCCACATGAAAATAGGGATAGAAGCCAAGATATAGGAAAGTCTTTAGAATTTGTAAGAAAAACAAGGTCACAAAGAAAACAGAAATTGAGTCAAGATAAATCTGAAGATATTATTAAGGATAAGCCGAAATTGTTTGATGCTATGAAAATACATTGTAGATCACCAATTTTGAGAATAAGGAAATCTAAGAGCAGAGGGATTCCAGTTAAAAATGATATTTCGATGAAAGTGCAAAAACTTTCGCTTACAAGGTCTTCAGGGTCGAGGAGGAGGTTTAGGCAAAAGGATTCGATACGATTAGAAAATTCTAGTTACTCTAGTTATTCTGATATTTTTAAAGTGCTGGTTGATAAAATCCCGTTAAAATAAAGAGTGGGTGTTATTTTTGAAGGAAGTTTAAGGAGGAGAGTGTAATGATTTATGTGATAATAAAGAAGTAAATTTAGTGGTTTTTTAAATTGAAATTATTTTTATGTAGTTTGGTTTTTTTTGTTAGATTTTATGATTGTTTAGATGATATTTTTTTTCTTCTGATACTTCAGCATAAATAGAATATTTTCACCTATTTTTAATTTTCAAGCAAATTTTGTTACTAAAATAAATAAAAATTCATATAAAATCAACTGTAATTCCCTACTATAACAAGTTAATTTCAACAATCATAGAAAAATCATAATAGTTAACACCTTAACCATGCCTAAGAATTTGATCTTGATCTCGACCTGCTCCTTTGTCTACTTTTATCATAAGTAATAGTCAGCCTTCTCCCATGAAATTTAATCCCATTCCATCCAACTGCAGCCGTAGCAGCTTTATAGCTTTTAAACTTCACATAAGCTTCATAGCGTTTTCTAGGCACATAAACTGAAACAATTTCCCCCAACAATTTAAAAAACTCTTTGATATCATCTTCATTACAAGCTTTCCTACTAATATTCTCCACTTTAATCTGAGAAACTTTTCCCGTATCCAAAAGTTGTTTAACCTCTTCAGGGTTAGCTTGAGGATTTTGCATCATATCTAATATCTTTAATTCCCTATCAACTTCATTTATTTCCCTTTCATATTCTCTTCTTAAATGTTCCATATAAATCTCTACCTTAAAAGTCTCGTTTTTTTCACCAAAATTTATAACATCATCTTCCTCAAGTGGTGTAGCAATACTTTTCTTCAAACGATTTCCTTTAACAAAAGTGCCATTTCTTGTATTTAAATCTATCAAAACAACACCAAGTTCTTTATCATTAGCTAAAATACTATGATAATTTTCTATAGAGTCATGAGAGAATTTCAAATCACAATCTAAAGCATAACCAATTGTATAATAAGGCTTATCTTCTAAAAAAATCCTCCCAATTTTCCTTTCATTCCTGTATTCATGAAGGATTATTTTAGGGAGTTCATTTTTTTCAGTCTGTAAATTTAAAGACATAAGTATCCATTTATCTAGTTCGACATCATTTGTGATATCATCTCGTATTTTCATAAGGATTTTTCCTATAATATTTTCCCCTCTACCATCGACTATACCCCAATATAAATTGTTACGATTTTCTGTATCATCATATGTGTTTTGGATTATCGCCGGGGTTGTTTCTGATAGCCTTTGACGAAGCTGTGGATTTCTTCGGAACTTGTCACGAATTAGAACTTCCATAATTTTGCTTCGGGATTTAGACCAGTTTATAGGGTCGTCAATTGTTTCAGCAATTTCGTACATGATGTCGAAATCATGAATTTTTGAGATACGCAATTTGGTTTCTTGATCTTGAGCACGTGCAGCTTGGAATGCATGAGTCACGCTATTGAAAAGATAACCGTCGTGATAGACTAGACAGATGTGGTCGTTACTGAGAAAACTGTATTTGCCTGCGAAAATACTTATTTTGTCTAGAGACATTTTTTATATGAGTATGGGGTTGATTGAGATTTTTAGGGCAAATATGAGGATTTTATAGTATGAAATTATGAGGATAAATTGTTGGGATTGGATGTTGAGGGTTAAAGACTTGAAGGATATATGAAAGAGAAGATTTTGTTGGTTTGCTTGAATTATGTTGTTGTTTATTATATGTTAAATTTTTTGTAAGACTAGATTGATTTATGCTTTTTGAGATGTGATTTACTATGATTTCTTATTACATGATATAAAAATTATAAGATGCAATTTATTATGATTATTTCATAAACTGATTATTTTCTTATGAAATATTTATATCTTAAATATAATACACAACAACCAGCCTTTAATATTTTAAAACTCAAATCTTCATCTAGTAAATAAATTCTAATATTCATAAGCACACCAAACAAAAATCCTCTTACCCAAAAAACCAAAATTCATAAACAAAAAAATTCGAATCCTCTCAAATACAAATAAAAGCCCCTTTCTTAATACAAATAATAAAAAAAAAATTATTCCCAATGCAACATAATACAAAAATCTGTTATAAACATTAATAATGGATAAGGATTACGATAAAGAAGGAGTTGATAGTTCCCTCGACAATTTCGATAGCTATGAAGAGTATTTAAATTCCCACATAACCGATACTGATACTTACTACCTTGAAGATGAAGAACTTGCTAGGCAGTTAGTAGAACTAGGTATCCAAGGTAAAGGTGAAATTTTATCCAAAGAAGAGTTCGAAAAACGTAAAAAAGATAACGAAATCGCAAAAAAAGCTAAACAAGAAAACGTGCCTAAAAAGCTAGCAAGTGCAGAAAAGGATCTAAGCAACTTTAAATTCTTACAAGAATTAGCAGATAGAGAAGAACAAGTTAGAAATGGTAGACTAACAACAATTATATTTATAAGAGATATAATACATAAAGGAAACAAAAAAAGGGAAATTTCAGGGTATATTGATTATCATCATAGACTGAAGACTGAGAATTTCGAAGACTACTTTTTAAGGAAAAAAAAATTACTCCCAACACCACAGGATCTTAGTTATTATTATTGGGATGGACAGAAAACTAGTATAAATGAAAGCCCAAATTTTAGAGTGGATACGTATAGTGAGAGTGGATTACAGTTTAAAAATAAAAGGGATAGGAAAATTATTAATGTGGATCCTGATGCTGAAACTCCTGGGGATAATACGAGGAGGTTTGAGATTGAGACTGATGAATATGCTCAAGTGGTTATTTATGACCATTATACAAGAAGGAAGAATTAATTTTTATAGGAATTATTAAATTTATTTGAGATTTGATTTAGTTTTGATATGAAAATATTTGATTTTTTATGTTATGATTAGGATTAATCCAAATCTTATCCTAAAAACTAATAAACTCTTATAACCTTACAAAAAGACTTATTAAAATTCAAACCATATACAATTTATCATATAAATAATCACTAACATAAATCTATCTAAAAAGTTTTTACCTAGTTCTCATACTAATTTTAACTTTAATCAAGTCAAAACTCCAGTAAGAAAATGGTTATAAATGGTTTTTAACAATCGATATGTATGCCTTGCAGCATTAACCATAGAGCTTCTAATTGAGCATATCCAAGTGATGTCATTCCTCAGATACGCTCCAGATACCTCTGCTACTTGGAATAGTGATGCTCATGATGCTTTTAAAGGTTTAGAAAAAATTGCCTTAAGATTTGATGGAGACGCTTTTATCGGAATTTACATAACGGCTGCTGTAGTTGTTTTTGTATCATTAGTCCTTTATATTGCCCTAAATGAGAAACTCCATCAGTGGAACAGGAAACAGAACACTTTGGCTTGTATTTTTATCTGGTTCTTTGAGCATATAATCTTTGGAGTTGGATATATCCCAATCATCTCACAATTCGTTGCAGTTCAATACTGTGCCACTGATAGTACAATAGAAAGTTATTCCTCCATAACTTGTTGGGAAAGTAAACATATGACCCTTTTAGAGATCGGGTACATCTTTTCTGGCTTTGCCCTTTTCCTCTCAGGAGTCATATGCCCAGTATTTAAAGCAGAAAGGCCAAAAGGAATCGAAAGAAAGTTTGGAAATGAAAGCTACTTTATCGGAATTTACAAGCTTCTTTTATTCGGAGTTGTGTTTTTATTTGGACCAATCCACTCCCCAGTTCCAGGTTTGGTACTGACCATTCTAGTAATAGCATATTTGTTGATTTGGGAAGCTTTTGCTGAACTTCATGTAGCAAGTATGTATATGGGTGTTTTAATGGGCCAAATGTGGGTTTTTGCTTGTGCTATAGCTTTGAAAGATGACTCTAGTGGTTCAGAAATGCTTGCAGCCTGGCCTCCATTTATTCTATTTGGCTATGCGATCCTACCTATTAAATCGCTGGTAATACATCGAGTCCCAAGGCAGATGCCTATAGAAAAACAATAGATTAGACTAACTAAGTTACTTATTAATATAATCTTAAAAAAAAAAATAGGATTTTATTTATGGTTTATACAAAAAATAGAACTTTTTATTGTAATTTGTATAAAAATACTCAGAAAACGATGATAAAGTCCTCGAATTTTACTTAAAAAAAACCTAAGCCAAGCTCCAAAAGCATTTTATCAATTTAATAGTAAAATAAATGGCAGGAACTAATCCGTTCGATGCTCGGTGCTTAAAAGATCTCCAGGTAGGGGAAAAAGCCTACAAATTTTACAACATCCAAGGTTTAAACGACCCAAGACTATCAAGATTGCCTTACTCGATCAGAATCCTTCTTGAAAGCGCAATAAGAAATTGCGATGAATTTGAAGTCAAGTCTTCTGATGTTGAAAACATCCTCAACTGGGAACAAACTTCAAAACAAGACATCGAAATCCCATTTAAACCAGCCAGAGTACTCTTACAAGATTTTACAGGTGTTCCAGCTGTAGTCGATTTAGCAGCAATGAGAGATGCTTTTGTAAAAATTGGAGGTACTCCATCACGTATAAACCCATTATGCCCAGTAGATTTAGTTATTGATCATTCAATTCAAGTTGATGTAGCAAGATCACTTGAAGCTTTACAACAAAATGAAGAATTTGAGTTTTATAGAAACAGAGAAAGATTTGAGTTTTTAAAATGGGGCCAAAAAGCTTTTGAAAACTTACTTATTGTCCCTCCAGGTTCAGGGATTGTCCATCAAGTTAATCTTGAGTATTTGGCTAGGATTATTTTTGATAGAAATGGTCTTTTATATCCTGATTCAGTAGTTGGAACTGATTCACATACAACAATGATTAATGGAGCTGGTGTTGTTGGATGGGGTGTTGGGGGTATTGAAGCTGAAGCTGTTATGTTAGGACAATCAATATCTATGGTTTTACCTGAAGTTGTTGGGTTTAAACTTACTGGAAAACTTTCTGATGCAGCTACAGCTACTGATTTAGTATTGACAGTAACTAAAATGCTTAGACAAAGAGGAGTTGTTAATAAATTTGTTGAGTTCTTTGGAAATGGTGTTGAAAATCTATCTATTGCTGATAGGGCAACTATTGGTAATATGGCTCCTGAATATGGGGCGACAGTAGGTTACTTTCCTATGGATGGGAAAACTTTGGATTTCTTAAGAACATCAGGCAGGTCAGGTGAAAAAATCGCTTTTATTGAAGCTTATCTTAAAGCTAATGGACTTTTCAGAGATTATAATGGAGAAGACCCTGTTTTCTCAGGAGCTGTACTTGAACTTGACTTAGGTGCTGTTGTTCCTTGTGTTGCAGGACCTAAACGACCACATGATAGAGTTTCTGTATCAGATTTAAAGAATGAATTCATAACTGGACTTACTGGGCCAGTGAATTTTAAAGGTTTTGGAGTACCTAACCCTGAAGCTGTAAGTACTTTTGATTATAAAGGTCAAACTTTCAATCTTAAACATGGTTCTGTAGTTATAGCCGCAATAACTTCTTGTACTAATACTTCTAATCCAGGTGTTATGTTAGCCGCAGGACTTTTAGCTAAAAATGCTGTAGCTAAAGGATTAAAAGTTGCCCCTTATATTAAAACATCATTATCCCCAGGTTCAGGTGTTGTGACAAAATACTTTGATAAAGCGGGTGTTACTGGATTTCTAAATGAACTTGGCTTTACTGTTGCTGGATATGGTTGTATGACTTGTATTGGTAATTCTGGGGATTTAGAAGAAGAAGTTCTTAAGGCAATTAGTGCTAATGATCTTGTTGCTACATCAGTATTATCAGGAAATAGAAATTTTGAAGGACGTGTACATCCAGCTACAAGGGCGAATTATTTAGCAAGTCCACCTTTAGTTGTAGCTTATGCTTTAGCTGGTCGTGTTGATTTTGACTTTGAAACCGAACCTTTAGGAGTATTTGAAGGCAACCCTGTGTTTTTAAGAGACATTTGGCCATCAAGAGAACTTGTTAATCATACTGTCAATGAAATCATCACCCCAGAAATGTTTGCTGAGGTATATAATCGTATTGCCCAAGGTACAGATAGATGGAATTCCCTTGAAGCACCTGAAGGAACTTTATATTCTTGGAAAGATGAATCAACATATATCCACAACCCACCATTTTTCAAAACTTTGACTTTAGAAATTCCATCAATTAAAGATATCACAAATGCTTATGCCTTACTTAAACTTGGAGATTCAATAACAACTGATCATATTTCACCAGCTGGAAATATTGCTAGAAATTCTCCAGCAGCAAAATATTTACAAGTTCGTGGAGTACCTCCTAAAGAATTTAATTCATATGGTGCACGTAGAGGTAATGATGAAATTATGATGAGAGGTACATTTGCTAATATTCGCCTTGTGAATACACTTATAAATCATCCTGGTCCACAAACAAAACATATTCCAAGTAATGAAGAAATGGATATATATGAAGCTAGTGCTAAATATCAGCAAGATGGGGTTGATCTTATTGTTATTGCTGGTAAAGAATATGGATCTGGGTCATCTAGAGATTGGGCTGCAAAAGGACCTTATTTACTTGGAGTTAAAGCAGTAATTGCAGAAAGTTATGAGAGGATTCATAGATCTAATTTACTTGGTATGGGTATTTTACCTTTACAATTCCTGCCTGATCAAAATGCTACTTCACTTGAACTTACTGGATTTGAGAAGTTTAATATTGTTTTGAATGGGCATGTTGGAGTACAACAGATTATTGAAGTGGTTACGGATAGTGGGAAAAATTTTAATGTTAAGGCAAGAGTTGATACTGATGTTGAAGTTGAATATTTTAGACATAGAGGAATTTTGCATTACGTACTTAGGAAATTAGCTAAGAATAATTAAGATAGGTATGAAGATGCTTGGTTGTAGGCTTTTTTTTTGAAGAAAAAGAAAAGGTATGTGGGAAATTGAGGGAGAAAATAAGTTTTTGAAAGTTTTTGATATTGGATAAATGTGGGGAATAATTTAAGATAATGAAATGGAGTATGGCTTTATGTGTTGGATTGATATTGGAATTTCTGTTTTGAAATTTATATTTAGTATGTGGTGAAGAATATGCTGGATTATTTACAGCAGTAAATTCATTATTATCTTCATTCTTTAACTTATGATTTTATTGACTATGTTTATATTCACCAGAAGAATTTATACAACTTTTTATAGCACTGATTTATAAATAATACTGATTATCTTACTAAAATTAGTTGTGGCTTAATCTTTCAGACTCATGTAATTGAATAATAAAGTTAAGGTACTCATTAGGATTGCTCAACCTCTCAGGATTTCCAAAGGATTTCGCTGCAGCTTTAATTTTCTCATGGCCTAAAGACCCTGTCAATACAAAGGTCTTGGGTATAGGCTCAGTACTTTTTTTGAAGTCCCTGAGTTTTTCTTACATTTCTAATTTACTCAACTCGCTTAGAACACTCTCTGGGAGTGTTTCTAAGACCCTACGCTTATCCATTTATTAAAATAGGCAGAAACCATATTAGCTTACCTTGCTAGCATTAAAAAATATTTTATATAGTTTATGTACTATATACAGTAAAATGAAAAATAAATTATTATTTGAAATATATAAATGGAGAGATAGAAACAAGTGGAATATAAGTTATATAAAATTTAGTATGCGATTAAACTTGAATTATAATTTAATAGATATGTATTTATAGTAAATTTATGCTGAATAGATATTAAGAATAGAAAAAAAATTATAAGTCTTAATGGGATTTAGATAAAGTTGCATGCTTGAGTAAGTCTCAGTTTGAGGTAATGAAATACTTAATTGTGCTAGCCTTTATTCTTTAGAATGCATTAAAATATAACTTCATATATTCCTAATTTCCGAAAACCAAAAAATGCCAAATGATAAAAACTAGCACCACTAGCATAAACAAAGCTTATTCACAAAGCATAATCTCATTAATCTAAAGCATAAACAAAGTTTATTCATAAAAGCATAATCTTATTAACCTAAGGCATAAACAAAGCTTATTCACAAAAACATAATCTTATTAATCTAAGGCATAAACAAAACTTATTCACAAAAACATATTAATCTAAGGCATAAACAAAGCATATTCATAAAAACATAATCTCATTAATCTAAGGCATAACTTTTAGTTTATAATTTAACAAAAGCTTTTTAATCGCTTTAGCTTTACTCTTGCAATCCCTCACACTTCTAACTTTGAACTTTTTCGATATTATAACCTTTTCATTTTCATACTGGACATTCGTAGTTTTATGTTCTTCAAATAATTTCTTCATAAGATCATTATCATATCCATTAATCTCACTAAGTTTGTTACTAGTCCATTCCATTTCTTTAACATAATTCAACGCTACCACTCTTTCTTTACCAATAAATTGTTTAATTTTCTTAGAATCCTCCATCATTTTCCCACTTTCCTCCTCACAAGCTTTGAGAATCAAATCAATTTTGAAAAATTTTGAGTTATTCTGTTCTATCAAAGGTTTTTTCGTTAATCTTCCAATTTTATCTTTAGGAGGGCTTATATTAGGGAAGATGCTCTGATTACGTATTGGGTTTAATGATGGGCTCATTCTTTTATATTTACGAAATCTATGAGGAGAAGCGCTTAATTGCGTTGGAATATGAAATGGATTTGCGGAGTTTATAGATACTGGTGATGATGATCGTGAACTTTTAGCTTTTTCATAAAAACTATCATGTTCTTGACTGAGGATTTCTTCTGTTGCTGTAATAAGCCTTTTGTTTTGTGGACTGAGGTTATTGAGAAAGCTTAAAGGAGTTGGGGTTACTGAAACTGGTCTTTGAGATAAACTACTATCTTTTCTTAGAGGAGTAGTTGTCTGAAGTATTTCAGAATATCTTTTGATGTAGTGGTTCATATTATAAATGGCTTATATTGTATTCATTGAAATGCTGGCAATGTTAGGATATGTGTCATGATGATGATAAATATAGGAAAGTTGATCAGAGAAAATATGAATATTTGCATAATGATAGGATTAACTTTAAGGAAGATGAAATTAAGTTTTACTTTGGATAGAATACTTGATTATGATAGGGTTTTTAGTATAATGGGTTGTTTAAGATTAATGTAATTTTAATATATTTTTATATAGATTGTTTGATAAGTTAGCAATAAAAACTGTAAGCTTAGAGATGATTAATTCATATATTTTTGAATAAGATGGTTTATTATATAAACATTGAAGAGATTATATTTTTTGGAGATGGGACTATGTAGTAAAGTAAACTTAAAAATACTATTAATTGAAGAAACTATAATAATGAATTATATCATTTATAAAAAGTTGAATTAACTCTATTAAAATACTTAAAGCATATATTATAGTAAGCTGCTTAAATTTTTTGCATCACCTTATCATCTTTATCACTTTTTGTTGGAAATTCGAAATACACAATATTTTATTTAACAATATTATCATTCATATCTAAAATCATCACAATTAATATCATCAAAAATTTATCATAATTTTTTCTCTATCTAAAAATAAATCTTTTCGCAGACATATTACATATTTCCTTATAAAATCTTCACAAGCAATAATTTTCATGCTTAAAGCCTATATTACTATAACTTCACTATAATATCTTAAACAAACTATCAATATACTCTAAATACCTTTATTCATTCTCTAAAGTTTCTGAATGGGGGGGATAAACGGATAGTGAAAATATTATTCTAATTAACTTTTAATCTAAATCGATATTTTCGAACGCAATTTCGACTTTAGTACCCGTTTTCTCACTTTCCTCTTTATCATCGTCTAGAGCAGAATCTATTGGTTCAGGTAAATCATCACTTTCCACTTCTGCACCGTCATCAAGTGTTTTAGATTGGTCTTCAGCATCTTCAACTATTTCTTCAATAACCCCATCTTGCAAGAATGAGAATTGTTGAGCTTTTACGAATGGAGAAGCAACACAAAATAGGAGGATGAGGAACTTCAAAGACATATTTTTATAATCAACTAAATCAAGCCATTTAAGCCATAAATGTAAGACTTATAGAGAAAATATTGTGAGATACATGAGAGTATTATCATACTAATAAAAGAAATAAGTGAATATATTTAATCTTAGAAGTTCTTGGATTGAATATATTTCATTTGATGATAAGATTTAAGATTAGAAGTGAAAATAATGATGTTTTATAGGTTCTTATAAGGTCACAAAGAGAAGAAAGCTAGTGATCCTTATGATATAATCGTAGGTAGATTATGAAGCTGTTTATTTGGGAAATTGGGGTTATTTTTTATACCCTGGTAAAAGACTTTAACCATCACAAAGTATTTCAGTAGCCGTTTTTAATTTTATCATTTGCTCCTTGGGGTAGTTGTGGAAGTTAATATAAGATTACTTATAGTTTATAAGTTCCTTTAAATTTTTATAAAAAGGATTACACGAGAACTTGTCCTAGACGAAATCTGCAGTCAAACCCATTTTCGGATACCACAAAGTTTTCTAGATATTTAAATTTTTGATATTGGTAAAACATTCATAATTCATCTAATAGTTAAATTTAACTAAATTCGCTTTCTTTAAAGAAATATATTATTGTTTCTCCTTCAAAATCTTTTATGCTTAAGTTCATGGAATCTATTCAAAAGTTTTCTATTTAACACAAAAGTCATGAAGAAGATTCTAATTTGAAAAGCCCAAGTTATTAAGGAATTTCCGAAGCCTGAAACGAATTAACTTCAATCAACGAACACTTTGGTTCTAATAATTTTTGATTTGCTTTAAGATATTCGATATTATCAAATTTGAAATGTTTTGTTGAATTTAGTTGTTAATTTTTTCATAAAATCAGTTTCTTATCTTGGGTTAAACTTATTTTTGTATCTACAATCTTTATTAGCTTTTTCGAATGATTATGTTGCTATTTTTTTCCCTTAAACTATATTGTTGTTTTTATGCAATACCTTGAAGTTCTTAATGATTTAAAACTTTTTAATCTGGACTTTGTGATATAAAAAATTCAGATTTTTGAACTGTATTAAGAGTGCTTGAATTCCATGCTCTTTTTATAATTACTATTGACTCATAAACGTTAACCCTGTTTACTAATTCAGAAGAAATAATTTCACATAAAATTCTCCTCACGAGTAATTTATTAAAGAAACTGATACTCAAAACTATAAATTTGTTATTCATTAGCTTAAAAATATATAAGAAAAACTATTATGTTTAGATTTAAATTGTAACTAAAAATGCTGAATTAGATCTTTTAAAATTCCAAATATTCTCATAATAATTTTAAAGAAAATGTTTTCCAAATATCCATTCATAGGTTGATTACCAAAATACGAGGATAAAAACTTTATGTATTGTATTATTTATAAGAATATTTATATGTTTTTATTATTAATTAAGCTTTTATACTGTAAGATATAGTAATTTTAGTATAACAAGATTAAAAGGTGTATTTAAAATGAAAGAATATGCTTTGGAGGGTTTATAATAATATGGAAAACGAGAATTTGAAAAGAGAAGAGCAAACTTTTGGGCTTCTTAAATACAGAAAAGCGAAAGAAGGAAGAGTTTTAACGAGGTATGTTAAAGAAAAAACGCCTGAGAAAAGAAAAGTATCTGAAAGTATTCAAAATTCCATTTCCGCGCCTATAAAAATAACATGGATACCTCCTTTTTTCCCTAGAAACTGTTTCCTATCCTTCGATCATGAAATCAATAGTTTATTAGAAAGAGTTAAAAATTTAAGTTCCATAAACATTCGAGATATAGCAGATAAGTTTAATAGTGAATATTCAGAAATTGAATCTTCTTGTAAACAAATAGACGATCATTGTAATGAAATTATTGAAGAAACAAAAATAAAATGTGCAGATTTTGAAGAAAAATCAAGATATTATCAAGAAAAAAACAAAGAGTTGCTAAACAAAATTGCCATAATGGATGAAGAAAAAAAAAATTTATTGAAAGAAGCTAAGAAACAGAGGGCATTGATAAAACCTTTACTTTCACTTGCAAATATAGAATGTGTGTTTATTTCAGAGAAAACTGAAGAAATTGAAGAAATGGAAGAAAATGAGGAAACTATGAAAACTAAGGAAATTAAAGAGATTAATATGAAAATAAATTACATGAATAACCACTTGCAGTTTATCATAAAAATTACTGAAAAAGATATTGATTCTGATTTAGTGCATACTAATATTGATATTTCTAAGTTACCTGAAGCTTTTACTGAAGGGATAACATTTGACCGCAACGACTTTCTGCTTTATATACTTGAAGCTAATGAGTTTTTACTATCATCAGTTAGTTAAATATTAAAATATCTAATAATAGTTTACATATAATAATGAGCGATTTGAAAAACTTTCTTCTTGAAAATCTTGAACGAAATGGATCACTTGAAGTAATAAAATCTGAACTGAAAAGTAATCTTTTTAATACTCTAAGAGAAGATACACCATCAAAGTCACAAACAGGTGTTGAGAATGAAAAAGGTGAATTAGCTGCAGAGATTGTCAGGGATTTTTTTGAAACTTTTTGTATGCAATATTCACTTAGTGTATTTTTACCTGAGTCTAAATTACCTGAAAGAACATATCAGCGAGATGTATTAGAAAAAAAACTAGGAATTAAAGGTATTGAAGATCTCCCTATACTTTCAGCACTTCTTACTAATATGAAAAAAGGGTCAGATGGGATTATAGGAGAAAGTATGATGAGCTCAAGCTTTAGTGGCCAAAATACTGAAGAATTTAATACTGAGAAACATAAATAGTTTAAAAAATTTATACGAAAAACTTTGATTTTTATACAAAATATCCTTGATAAGTCATGTTATAGAATTTAGTTTGAAATTTTATATAAAAACAATCAGACTTGATATAAAAATCCTCTTTTATGTATGTTAAATAAAAAAATACTCATAATTGATTGTAAAAAATTCTCTTAAAAAATCATCAAATATTAATAATTTTGATATAAACTAATTTGTAAATCTTCAGCGCTGAACTTATTATTACATATACTCATCATATCTTATTTGTTACATATTTTCATATAATCTTATAATATATATGTTCAGAGATATATTGAAGATGCCTATCAGAAGAGTTGGTAGACCTGATTTCTGGATGTCGTCAACACGATTAAATGAAGCAGTGAAAATCAACAATAAGCCTTATATCAAGCTAACAGCCCTTCATCCTCTGAAGCCCCCAGTGCCTTTGAAGAAATAGCATGATGATAATAATAACTTTAGCTTTTTTCTAAAAATTTTATTCTTCAAGTGTATATCACCATAAAAAACTTAAGCTTATCTTTTAAGAACTAGAATTTATAATAATCTTTACTCTTTAGATAAAATCTTTGATTATCTTACTCGATAAAATATTTTTATGTGTTTTTTTATTAGAAATTTCAGAGTTCGTTATAGAAAATTTAACCCTAAGATAAAGCTTTTTGATCTTGTTGTAATGCTAGTCTATGCAATTTTAGCATTTTTTTGTAAAGTTTTAAATAATAAGCTTGGACAGAACGAGAATTATTTTGTGTATTTGTGTAAGGCTGTGATAAAAAAAAGATATTATGACTCGATGAAGTTATAAAAACAATTTTAGGATGAAAATTTTACATAAATTCCTTATAATGATGTTGGACTGTCTTATATTTTTTTTTTGTATTTTCAGTCATCCAAAAAGACTAATAGTTAATAATATATATAAATTATTCGTAAGATGTAAGGATAATTTATTAATAAACCACATATTATAAGATCTGTTAACAATAATTTGTATCACAAACAAAAAATCAGATTATTTTTAAAGCAAATCAAGCATAAAATTTCCTAACAAAAACTTCTCATAACCTTTATTTTCCTTTAAAATATATTTATCATACATCCTACTATCCATAATCCACATAATTTGATCTGATATTCCATACAAATTATAATATTTATCCAATGAGCTATAAAAACATATGGGAAAGCATTATACGACCTCCTCGTGAGCAGTATTCTATCAACGCCCTTGGTCCAAAAAGATTCACAATCCGTAAAAGGCTATACAAACGAAAAGATTTTACATTAACAAATTCTAGATGTTTGACTTTAATGTGTTCACATTTCGAACCTGTGACCAAAGAACGTGTATGTAAAGAGCTTCCATGCGTAATTTACTTACATTGTAATGCTGGTTCACGTTTAGAGTCTCTAAGTCTTCTTCGTAGTTTACTTCCAGCCAACATAACAGTTTTTACATTTGATTTTTCAGGATGTGGAATATCTGAAGGTGAATATATAAGTTTAGGGTGGAATGAGCAGGAGGATTTGCGAACTGTAGTCAATTATTTAAGAGAAACAGAAAAAGTTAGTTTTATAGGCTTATGGGGAAGGAGTATGGGTGCAGTAACAGCTTTATTATATGGGGAGACTGATCCAAGTATAGCTGCGATAGTTGCTGATAGTCCATTTTGTTCATTGAAAACAGTAATTAAAGAACAAGCTAAGAAATACTCTAAAATGCCTGGTTTTATTATCTCAGTAGCAAAAAACATCATTAAAAAAACTATTCTTAAAAAATCAGGCTTTGATATTGATGTTTTAAACCCAATTGACCATGTAAGCCAATGCTATATTCCAATATTATTTTGCCATGGGGTTAACGATAATTTTATATACCCAAAACACACAGAAAGATTATTTGACAGTTATGCTGGAGAAAAAGATAGGATACTTATTGAAGGTGATCATAATAGTATTAGGCCTAAATACTTTCTAGACTCTGTGTCGATTTTTTTTTACAATGCATTACAGTGTGACTTACTTCCTGAACCTAAAATAAGAGACAAAAAGAAGAAAAAAGCAGAAAAACTCCCTAAAGAAATCAGTCTTAAAGCTTCTGTGAAGTTCCAAAAACAACTTGATAGAGAAGAAAAAAGATTAAAGTCTATAAATGCTAATAATTAATATGCTATAAATTAACTATGTTTATGAATATACCGAGTAGAAATTCTATGTTCAAGATAGTCTACAAGGCTTACAGTAAACACTGCATTGATTATATAATTTAGCATACGAACTTTCCATCCACAATAGACTATGCGAAATTTACCTTTTAATGAATTTTCACTATTAGTCAAAAGTTTTAATACAATAAAAAGGTTTTTGCCACTGACATCTTTGAATTTTTGCTGATGAGTTTTTATAAAGTCAGCTGGCATTATTATAAGAGTATTAAGAACACCTACTATTGCTCCTATAGCTAATAAATCATAATAATCAACTTTACCTTTATATGTAATTGTTGTTTCTTTAAATAATGAAGTTAAACCTAGAAATGTTACCCAAGATAATGTTTGTCTAACAAGAAGGGCATTAACACCTTTGAATAATTCTTTAAAGTGGTCGATTTGATAATAAAAACTCATAAGTGTGGATTTTGGTGAAGTCATTAACCAGATTTTAAGTCTTTCTAATGGACACATGAAGTAGCTTTCAAGAACAGCGATTGATATTCCTGTTAAGGTTTGGATAATATTTTCTTTGGAAATAAACCTTCTGTAGAGGTTTGGGAAAGCTACCATAAGAGGAAGCCTATATGCTTGTTTTATTGAAGCTCGAAATGTATTTGGTAAAAATCCTGTGTAGAGCTTCATAAATCCATTTTGTTTCACATGCTCTCGAACAAAGGGTATTGCTGGACCCATGTAGAATTTTGATTGAATCTGTGTTTTTATATAGTCTAAAGGATGCTCGATTGGCATAAGTACCATGGCTCTGACAGCTCCTATTCCACATGCGTATCCATAATCTTGCATTAATATATTATAACTCAGTTTATTTTTTAAATAACTTTTTATAGCTAAAAACATTTTAGTGCTTAAAAAACCACTAATTTACAAGTAATATGCAAAATAATTCTGAGAGTATATCTGCGAAATCTTAATATCTATAATTTATCGTAGTTATCCCAACAAATTATTATAAATTCTAATAACGAAGATTTTAATGAGAAATTGTGATCTGATTATATCTTAATTGTCTAGAAATTGCATCACCAAAATTATTTTATCTTCTCCCAAAGTGTTACTTAAATGAAAAATAACAAATTTATATATTAAAAAGTGATTTTTCTTTGTAAATAATCATGAATTCATAAAGAAAAAAAAGTTACTTGACTATACTCCATTCAATAAGTAAAAAAGCTATTCACTATGATTTTTCTCTTAAAGAAACTAGTAATTATCGTTATAATTTCTATAAAACTTGAAATGTATAAAAATTATTGTCTTTTCTCTAAACCATATCATAAAAATCCATAATAGATTTTTATCTTAAAATTAGATTATTATTTATTTACCATTCTTATGGGTTGCAGCTCTGTTTATCATAAAAACTCTCAGTTAGAAGAAAAGAAAATCGTCCTAAAGCCATACCCTGAAGATATCAATGGAATTAATGACAAAGTGGCGAATAATTTCAATGCTTTTTTGAAAAATCACGGAGCTAATCCAAAACCAGCATATAAAGAGCGTCCTAAATTGAACTTTGAAATAAAAGAACTATGGTCTTCTCGCAGGGAAAGCTATGTAATCACCTTACCTCATTCATCAGAAAACCTTATTGAAAATAATAAATTTTCATCTTCAGATAAATTACTCCTTTCTTCTATATCAGAAAAAAAATCAGCTGAGGATTCTTTGACTAAATATGATGAAAAGAACTTTTTTAAATTTATTCCTATTGAATCTTTAGATATTGAACCTCAGAAAAATAAAAAACCTTATAAGCTCAGTATAAATTTTAATATAGAAGATGATATTAATGAATTAAAATATATGGAAGATGAAGATGAGAATATAGTTAGTAAGTACGTAATAAAATAATATATTTAAATTTTTTTTTTTTTGGAATGAATTGAGAATTATGTTTGAAAAGAAGAAAATTATTATTAATGATAGGTAATTGTATTAAAAGTTGTTGAAATATAGAAAAAGGTTAAAAAATATTCTGCTTAAAGGATTTTAAGATATTTATGTATATGATAGAGATTGTTAGATTAATTATTTGCTTATAGGAAATTNATATTTATGTATATGATAGAGATTGTTAGATTAATTATTTGCTTATAGGAAATTATTATTTGGTTGAAAAAATTGTATAGAGTTTAAGAGTCAGTTTGTAAGCTTTTGATGGTAAGATAAATTAACAATTAAATAAAGGCTAGAAAGAGTGGATGAATATATTTCAGCTTAATTAATTAAGAAATACATACATTCTGTTAAAATTATCAATTGTCTAGAGAGATCTAAAAAGAAAATATTCCATATATTCAAATTATACCAATTTATTGAAAAATATTTAAGTTTATAGCTAACTTATATGATGTTGTGAAAATATATGTATATTAGCTCATTTTCAACAGAATCACAATTCCCAAAAAGATCAATATATTTAGACTTCTTTTTGAAAGAATATAACGCTTTCTTCATTAAATATTTTGACGGCACTTCAGTTTTGATATCTTCTTTATCATTTTTAAATGGATTTTCATCAGGTTTTGGCAAGTCTTTTAAATGAAAAGTTTTATATTTTTCATGAACTTGTATATAATAATCATAACGCAATCTGGAATAATACTTTGATAAAGGATTTTTTTCATCAACTTTAGGATGAGCATGATAATTCCATTGCAAGAATTTCCTATGTGTATAATATGCTATTATTCGATTCTTTTTTGGGAATCTAGCCTCTCTAATTTCCCTAGACTCTTTGATTTTTTTAGAAAGCATAAGTTTTGATTTTCTATGTTGTGTTTTCTTATTAGGTCTGATCAAGATTCTATCCATATATCTGATAATTATATTCATGGCGCCACATGATAATTTTATTATTTCTAATAATATCGATTTTCGGTAATATAGTTAGCTTGCTTCTTATATTCTCAGATCTGTTTTAAAGTAGCCTATTTGTTTTACTATGCCTTTTTTTCATATTAGGGAACACCAGAATTTTATTCATTTTATATATCGAATTTAATCAAATATTTCTATTTTCGTTTTAAACAATCGTAGCAAATAAAAAATTCTATTAATCACAAAAAATAATCCTATACAATATAAGTTTTATACATATATACAATTCCTAATAAGTGCTCTTTGAAAACTAAATAAAATTGACTATTTAGGATTTATACCTAATATTTTATGATTATTTTCTTTCTGTAAATAAACTGAATTTAAAATCTTAAATACATAATTATCGAACTTTTACAAATAAACAATTCTCCTAGTATTAAAAAGTATTTTTATAGTCTAAAATTGTTGAATTAATATTGGGAATGTGGAGAATAATATAATAGCTGGCTTTATTATATATTTACTTAGTTCTGATTACAATCCTAAGCACCTTAGCATCTGGTCATGAAGTAGGAAGTAGCTGTCTGAAAAACTCAACATTCACAGTGAAAAGCTTTAATATAAACAATTGGCCTTTAACCAAAAATGTCCCATTAAACTTCACGATGTCTGGCACATTTCCCCAAACAGAAGTTGTAAATCTTATTTGAATCAGTATGAAGTATGATTCTACTAAATGGAATCATACAATTTATTATATAAATCAAGCTTTCGCTGGTATATTTCTTCAAAATTTTACCTATACAGCTCCAACTGGAAAAAAGAAAGGATTTTATAAGCAGCAAATAACATTGGAGCAACAGCATACTCAAGTACCAATATTAGCATGATGGATATTTACTTATTTCTTAGAATAGATTACTTAGTTAATGGTTCTCTAGTTTAATTAGATATATAATAATATTGAATAATCATAATATGTATGCATAATATATGATATATTAAAATAAGATACAATAAGAATAAGGTTAAAAAAAAATATATTATAAAACATATAGGGTATAAAAATTATTGAAATAAAGCTTGAAATTCTAATAAAAATATAAAATCTCACGGCGATATTATTTACTAAAAATTCATTGATTAGCTAATATTTCTATACAGAATCCTTTCTGATTTTCATATAAAAACTATATTTTCCCTAAATAATATTTTAAATCTAATTGTATATCTTCAAGTCTATTTATATTTGGTGAAAAAATGAAGCAGACCTTGAGCTTATTTATCTTATTATTTGTCTTTGTTCAATCGCGTATGTATCTACCAAAGAAATGTTTGGCTATTGGTAATACATGTGTTAATAATTATTATTATCAAGTAAAAAGTTTTGATGTTAAACCCTGGCCACCTGATCGTGGGAAAAACATAACAATTGACATGGGTGGAGTCTTTCATCAATCGGTTACTGTTGCTGATATCGGAATTGGGCAATCTATCAACAATCAAAGTTGGAAATATAGCACTGTCACTGTAAATCAAGCTTTTTCAAATGGGGAAAGCCATACATTTTCAACAGCAATTCCAGCAGGAAGTGATCCAGGAAGTTATTATATTCAATATTCATTGAAAGGTCTAAGTGATATATTTATAGCTTGCTGGTCTTTTGAGTATCAATTATCTTAGGCTAATAAGGATTAGTAGTTAGAATTATTAAAGTCTTGTATAAGAATAGAAGCTAATAGTTTGTTTTTTTTTGTTTTCTAAATAGATTTATAGATCATAATTTCAGGTAATAATCCGCCATCTAGTAAAATCTATATCAAATAGCATATTAATAAAAATTCTTACATTACATCCATTCTCTTACTATTCAATCCTATAAAATTACTTTTAATTCCTATAGTGCAATTTAATTAATAAATCAAGAATTATATTTTCCATAATTTTAATCATATCAAACTTATAATTCAATATATAGCATCAAGCAAAATACAGTAATATTCAAATAGATTTTTTTTTTTTCTAAATGTGTTAGTTCTTTTAAAAACTTTATGAAAGCAATGGAAAACGCTAGAAGCATACATCAAAAATCAGAAAAACTCCTTTCCCCTCTGATAAACCTAAACCCAATGAGAAAAACAAAAAAGCAACTATCCTCAGTAACAAATATAAGTGGATTGAATCCTCCATTATCCCCTAAATCATTTTTATCCTCACCTGTAAGTAGCTTACCATTAATACCTAGACTCTCACTTCATCGTTTTTCATCAGACCACGCAAAAGTATTTCCTCAATGGCTTTTAGAAAGGTCTGACTTTAAAAAATCTTATTTAAAGTATTCTAGTGAAGTTGATATTGGTAAAATCTGTTTAAAACCAAATACTCAGCGTAACTCTCTTGAAAACCAAGAGTTAAAATCCTGGTGCAAATCATGCGTTTTTTTTAAGTCTTTTAGTGATTCAGCATGTAATGAAGTATGTTCAAGATTATCTACACAAGAATTTACACCAGGACAACTTTTAATAAGAGAAGGTGAAAAAGGTAATGAAATGTTTATTTTATATAAAGGTAGAGTAGGTATCTATAAACAAGGAACTTCAGAATATTTAGAAATAATGGGACCTGCTAATGTTATAGGGGAGTCTTCATTAGAAAATAACTGTTTACGTACAGCTAATGTTGTAGCTATTGATAATGTTATAGCATTGAAAATAAATAAAGATAACTATCAGAATGTTATATTAAGACAAAAACATAAACAAAAGGTTTTGATATTAAAAATCCTTAAGGAGATACCATTTTTTAAAGAACTTCTTAGTGCGAAACTTGAATATTTAGCTTGGAGTATGTTGTCTTTACATTATGATTCACAACAATCTGTGTATTTAGAAGGTCAATTCGCTAATGGTATTTATTTTATTAAAGAAGGAAGTGTTCAGTTAATGACATATGTTACAGTTACTAATAAAAAGAATTTACCTACAACTAGAACTGGTAATGAGACTATGGTAAATAGGAAAATATATGAACTTCCAGTTAAAACTGTTTTACAAGGTGATTTTTTTGGAGAAGAAGAGGTTATAAGTGATGGGAAAAGAAAACATAAAGCTGTGTGTTTAGAAAACTGTGAGATTTTAATACTTAAGAAAGAGATTATTTTTGAAATTTTTGGAGAAAAAGAGAGAAATGATATTGGGAATATACATGAGAAACCTAAGACAAAAAAAATATTAGCCAAGGAACATCAGAAAAAATTGAAATTAAAGAAAATTAAGTATACAGCTATGTTGGATGCTACTTGCGCTGTGCCAAACCAATCAGGAAGAATGGAAATTGATAGATTGCTAAGGAAGAAAGCTGTGCTAGCAAAAAGTGTCCATTATAAATTCCACAAAGAAATTAATGAGAGTTTGGTTAGAGAGGATTGTTATTACAAAAAATAGTAATGCATTCAATAAATAAGGCTATAAATATCTGATTACAAATGATTAATTAGATAAAAGTAAAATAGAAGTAGTTTAAGATTATACACTGAATAAAAAATATTAGTCGTATCACAATAAAAAAACACAAGCTTTATCACTACTTATTTTATATCTAATTTACGTAATTAATCTTTTTTAGTAGGTCTAGAACTATTGAAATCATTATAAGCTTTATCAAATCCTGAAGCTTTAACTAGTATGATAATAACTTTATTCCTAGTTCTATAAACACCTGAACGATCTAGTTCTAATACACTAAGTGTATTGAATTTTCCAAGAGTAGCAAATCCAAGTGAGCAAAGCATTTCTGCAGCTCTGACTGCATTTTCTATTGCATTTCCTAAAGCATAATATTCAATAGTATTATTATCCTTAAGCATTTCTTTAAAAGCTCTAACATAAATTGTATAAACATTTCTTGAACTTATTCGGACTTCTTTATTTCTCTCCATTTATTATCTGGAAATTTTTATAGGCTTTACTTTTACTGTCAAACTAAAATGAAAATAATACTTTTATTAGAATTGGTGAATAATTTATGTATATTAGACCTTTGTAAATTTTAAGAAAATAATATATGGTTTATGGGATATTAAATCTATATGAATTACAATTGAAGTTGATGAATAAATATTGAAAAATAATAATTAGTGTGAATTGGAGTTTATAAAATTAAGTTGACGATGAAAAAAATGTAACCTTTAACCAATATTATTTGCTATGATTTTTATGGTTTCAACTGAATAACTATATTATTCAATCAGCATGAGGGATATTTAATCCATATACCAAAATTATCCCAGGATGAATAATCTATTGTTTTCTATCTATCAATATAAAGTATGAATAAAAAACCCTTGTAGGCTAATTTTATAGTCAAGATATATGTATCTTATTATTAAAATAATAAGCAAGCACAAGAACTTCCTTTAGGTGATGCAGGCTCCTCGTAACTTATAGGCTCAACTTCAAAAACAGTGCAAATAGGCAGATTTTTTACTTTGTCAGAAAAAGTTACCCTAGTAACTCGTTTGACTTGACTTGTAGACGTCCGCTTTATGGCCATCCTATCAGTAGCACCAGTTGTTTGCCTTCCAATAGTAGTTTGTGATTTTCTTAATATACCTTTAAGTGGAGTTCGATTAGTCTGTAATTCCTCTGGAGAATTGATTGTTGATGCTTCTTGTACTTTAACTAGATCCATTTATATCGGTAGGAATGATAATTTTTAAAGTTTTCAAAATAAAATGTTTTTTTGTACAATTATAAGACAATTTTTTAGGATTTAAGTATGTATTTTGGTGTATGTGGTTGTTTTAGTTTGAAAAAAAAAACATATAAATGTTAGGAAAATTATTTTTATTTAGATTGTGGCTTCAAGATCTTTGAAGAATAAGAAAATGTTTTGAAAGATTATAATTAGAGAAAAATATTTTATTGAATGATTATTTTTGAAAAGGTAATTGCGCATATGAATGAAACTTAGATGAAAACTGTTTGGTGTAGGAAATCGAATATAAAAAATTTTGGGGTATTGATGAGAATATATTTAGTAACAATTATACTTTATTAGATTATAATAGAATTTTGTATGTAAATCCTTAGATTATTGTGATATAAAAAAAACTCTTATTTGAATGGTAATAATTATAATATATACAGTATGAATATACCAAGTTATATTAAAATAAACAATTATTTATTATATTTTATAGAACTTTAAGCTTTTTTGCTATTTTATTATATATTCCTAAGATATCAGGTAATTTTATTTTAGTATAAAATGTTTAGATTCAGAAAATAAAGATGATAAAGATTTAAAGTTATTTTTGACCGAACACTTAACCTTAAACATCAAATAACCCAAAAAAATATCTTTCGCATAATAAATTATAACAAAACAACTTTAAAATAAACCATATATCTCTACTTTTCTAATTTCTTCTAAATCCAATACTCATATCCCAAACAAACCTAAACTACTCATTACAATTTATATTATCTAATCAAATAAATTATAAAACCCTAAATAATGATTCCAAAATAGCCTCTCTAACTTTATCTTTATATCCTTCATTCAAATTGAGTCATACAATTTTCTTTATACTTAATCAAAATCTCTGATCTTTTCTTATTCTAAACTAGATTTAATATCTCACAATGATCCTATATCTTTAATTTTACTCAAAAAAAAAAAATTTATGCATTCTAGTACTAAAAGCTCATGCATCCAAAGCATGTCAACCAAATTTAAGCGTTTAAATCCTAAGATTAGATAAAGCTAAAGGACCTATCAACAGTCCTGAACTCAGTAAAGACTTGACCTGAAGCATAGTCTGGGAAAGCTCTGCTCTCAACTCGCTTTGGTCCAAATGTCACTGGAAAGTTGGCGATAATAATAGTAGCAAACCACCCTAATACTAAAAAACCAATAGAGTTAACAATAACCGTATGAGATCTTGCATCTTCTCTGATTTGGCTTACATGGGGTACGTTGATATTTTTTGGAATCTTGATAAGCAACCTGTTAAGAGCCATTTTATTTATTATAATTCATCTAAAATAGACTTGGTATATATGATCATTTTTTGACCATCTTATAGAAAATTATTAGATGCTTTGAATGATATGAGATTTTACTTTTAATTATTTTTTTGTTTTTAGTGATGCTTTATGGAAGGTTGGTATTAATGGTTAATGAATTTTGGGAATTGTTTTAAGTATGGTTTTGAAAATAGTTGTTTAAGTGTTGTATAAGTAACTTAAAGGACTTGTATTTATTAGCCTATTTATATTCTATTCAGCTTCTAATAGNACTTGTATTTATTAGCCTATTTATATTCTATTCAGCTTCTAATAGCAAGTAAATTATCTTTAACAAAAATTGATATATTTGTTCTAATAACTTCACCAGTTTGTAAAAATAATGGCCTTACCTTTACTGATTGTTCTAATTCAACTATCATCCTCACAAATCTGTAGAACTTTATCTTTAGAAGGTGGAGGTAGTCTTGGTGCTTATGAAGCAGGGGCAATTTGGGGTTTAGTAAACATTTCAAATCCTGAAGATGTAATGTGGAACGTAGTCAGCGGTATATCAGCTGGTTCACTAAATTCTTTAGGTGTATTACAATTCCCAATGGGCCAAGAAGTAGCAATGTCTAACAACTTAATAAATCTCTGGCTTAGTATCAATGGTTCATCAAATGTTTTTAAAGAATGGCCAGGTGGATACATTCAAGGTCTTCTTTTTGAAAGAGGACTTCTTAACACAGACCCACTTGTAGAAACTTTAACAGCAGATTTCAAGTATGGTATTAACAGAAATGTTACAATAGGTTCAACTAATTTAGATACTGGAATGTTTGGTAATTTCAATGAATCTGTTGGAGGAGCAATTGTTGATGCTGTTTTATGTTCAGCTTCACCACCTTTTTTTTTCCCTCCAAGGATTTTTGAAGGTTATACTTGGGCAGATGGTGGATGTATAATAAATCAAGATGTTTTTTCAGGGATTGAAAGATGTTTACAAATAACAAATGAAGATAATGTTGTAGTTGATATGATTTTTGACTTTGGAGGACAACCATTACCTATTGAAACTAAGTTTAAGACTTTTGAAGTTTTTAGTAGAATTAGACAAATTATATCTTATGATGAAACAACTTGGTGGGCTTATAATGCGGCTATTGCTTATCCTAAAGCTTATTTTCGTTATACAATTTATCCTTCTGAACCAATGCCTGGGGGTTTACTTCCATTGAATTTTACTAAAGCTAATTTAGAATCTGAAATTCAACTTGGGATTAATGATACAAAGAAACTTGCTGGAATAAAGATTGATTCAAGAAATGTTATTGAAGATCTTTATAGAGAAAACTTAAGAGTTTATTATATTTAGTTATTAGATTTTATCTTTAAGAAAAAATATTGGATAATTGAATTGTTTCTAATAGATTTTCATAGTAAAAACTATAACATTTTTTATTATTTCTAATGTTATTTTTGCTATCGAAATGAATTAGTGTTTATTATTTTCTTTTTTTAGGATATGGGATTTTTTTAGGCTCTGGAGGCAAATTAATCATTCTTAAGCTTGGAAAATTTTCTTGATAATTGTTTAATAAATACTTAGTCTCTAAAGATCGAATTATTTGTGAAGAAATATTTGAATTGTAGACACTTAAACTTATAGATTTTACTATATCTAAAGCTTCACTTTGACTTAATCCTTCACATAAAAGTAAAAATTCTTTAACTGTCATCAAACCTGAGTTAAGATGTTTCATATTATCTTGAATTGATTCTAAAGGAGATTTAATAACAGGTTTTTGCTCAGATAATGATGGATAATCTTTATTTTTAATCATTTTTAATAACATAAAATCCAAAGTATTAAGAACTTTTTTTATCATATTTTCAGGTTGAACATGCTCTCTGATAATTTGTTTTATTGAATCAATTTGTTCTCTAGGTGTAAATGAGAGTAAACATTCTGTAAAATATTTAACGTTAATAAGCCCATTGTTTAAAATAACAATATTTTCTAGAGTATTTTGGATAATTGATTGATTAGGAATAGTGTTTGCAGACCTTATGGAAGTTTCTTGGGTTTTTTGAGCCTGTTTTTCTTCAACATATTTGTTTTGTGCAGGGGGTTTAGTATGATTTTTTCTTTCTTCTTGAGGTTTTTTCTGGGCAGGTTGAGGCTTTGGGCTGAATTTTTCTTCTTCTTGAGGTTTTTTCTGAATAACAGGAGAGTTTTGTTGTCCTTTTTCTTCATTTTGATGCTTTTTTTGAATAAAAGCAGGCTGTATTTTTTCTTCTTCTTGAAACTTATTCTGCACAATAAAAGGTGGTTCAGACCTTCTTTCTTTATTAACTGGGTTCATTAAAACTTGAATAATCCTCTCTTGATACGAATTTGATAAAACATTTCTTCTTATATAACTAATAAATTGATTATCTATTGTAATATTCTGATCAAAAATCCAAAAAATAAACTGATCAAGAGAAATATGTGAGTTATTAAGCCTAGCAATATATTTATCAAGTTCCATCAAAGATTTATTAGCTGATTTTCCTTTTTCTTCTTTAAATTCTTTAGGTTCTTTATAAGGTTTATCTTTTTTCTTATTATCTTTCTGTGGAGAATGACTTAAATTATTGCTATTATAGCTTATTGGATATGCATTTTGTTTCTTTGGACCTTGCTGATTTTTTATCCTAGAATAATCTAATATCCTTGTTGGAACAGGTTCTGGAGCAAGAGCTGGAAACTCAGAGTCAATATTCCTCTCGTTAATTTTCTGAGTTGAAAAAGGTTTTGCCATCCCATCATCAAAAACAACAGCATCTTTCACTTCTTCACGAACTTTAAATGCAAATACTGGATCAGGAATCCTAATACCAATATGATTATATCGATAATGATCTTTTAAGTCATCATATGTCATAAATACAACATTCTTTTTCCTCTTACAAAACTCTACTTCACATAAATAATGGGCTTGCCTAAAATGATATTCTAAGTCAAAATAGTTTGAAAAGGCTGTACGTTTTTCAACTGCACAAAGTTCACAGAAAAAATGTTGTGATTTGATATGAGAAAGTAGTTCTCTTTGATCATAAAAGAAGAAGTTGCATAGGTTGCATTGGACGTGTAGAGTAGTTCTATGTGTTTTAATTTCGTTGTCAGTGTAAATCTCTTGCTCTGAAGGGAATAATTTATTGTTTTGGGTGCATAGTTCACAGATTCTCAGGTTATGTAAAGATAATAGATGATCTTTGAAAAGCTTGAAATTTTTGCATTCGGTTTTACAGATTTTGCATGTTAACTTGCGATAGTTCTGTAAACGAAGAAGTTCAGATTTGTTTTCGAAATGCATGATGGATACTTCATCAAAAATAAAACCTTTATATGTATCTCCCCACAAAGTACTAATAGCTTGATCATAAGATAAATGCGGATTCGGAGTAACAAACATGGTTTGGCATTCTTGTCTGCATACAGGACAAGCGGTTTTTTGTAGAATCCCTCTTAATCGATACCAGCAAAGTGAGCATATTGACTTGTGCCCGCATTCTGTAAGGCAGTAGTTGTTGAAAGATTCTGTACATAAATCGCATTCCATTTATCTATAAAAAAAAAAACTTATAAGCACATTTGTAACTATTATAAGCGTAAGATTTATATCAACTTATTATAGATTTATATTCATAATAAAAGATTTAAGTTATTATTAAAACGAATTTTAAGCAAATTGTTATTGAATTATGTATATCATTCTTATTAAACATCAATAAAATTTCTATTATCTAAACTAAATAATAATTCTATCTAATTCGACTGCATTTTTTGAATAATCTCCATGTCACGACTTGTTAGTACCGCATTGCAAGTTGAACATTGAGACATTAAATAATGGTTTTTCCCACAGCTTTGGCACATAAAACACCCACAATTTAGCTGAAACCAAGTTTTATTACTACAAGAAGCGCATTTGGTATTATATACTAAATAAAAATTACATGCTTTCATAAGTTTTTCTTCAAAATCATAAAGCTTTGGTGACATTTTTCTCAGATCAGAATAAATAGACTTAATTTTTTCAATTTCTTCTAAAGTCAATTGGCAACTATCAGTAAAAGACAACGCTTCAGTAATAAGAGACTCTATTTGAGACATGTTGATTTTTTTCTTATTCATTTGGCGGTCTTTATAATAATTTTCCGGACTTGATTTATAAAGAATACAATAAGAACCATTATTTTTCTTTAAAAGTGAAATTCTAAGATAATTCGAATCCTTGTTATAATAATATCTTTGTGGTTCAGTATCTGAATGAATTTTTATCTTTAAATTGAGTGTTTCTGATAATTTAGGAAAGAAACTAAGAATTGTTTCTTCATCAACACTTTCAAAAATAGATAACAAGTAACATGACATAGTTAATATTTGATTAGACTCATCTTCTGCATTTGTTTTTACTGCTTTATTATAAGTGTTTATATCAGCAGTTCCTGATGATATTTGATTAAGTAAATTTTCAAGAAATGGAGCACTCCATCCAGAATCCTTAGCATTTTGCATTGTAGTTGTTTCGAATTTCTTCCAATAAAAAAGATTACATGAGTCTGTCTTTTGAGCGAATATTAGGCTTTCAAGAATCCCTGAGGCTATTGCTAATAAAAGGCCCTGAATACCAGCTTCGAATTCCCTAGCCATGTTAAACCCTCTACAGGTTAGGTAATCGTTTGCAGGTCGGTTTAGAATCTGTGCAAGTTTGAAATTCTCAGTCATTTTTATCAAATACTAATTTATAGAGGTTTTTAATTTTGAAGGTTTTCTAAGATGGCTTACTCTGGAGCAATACGTGATGAAGTATGCAATAGTGATAAAATACGACAAAACAGATTGATAAAAAAACCCAGTAGTTTAATCAAAGATTTATAAGCAGCCTGTGCACTTGAGGACAACCACTTATCACTATGATGCAATCATCTGTTTTAGGGATCACAGACATCTTAAATTATTAAGACTTATGCACCCTAGGGATCAGAAAAAAGAAAGATTCAACGTCAACCCATTAAAAAAACAGAAAACAGAAAAAAATATCAGGATATGATAAGCAGATATAGTTAAGAAATAACAATTTGTCAATAACACTTAAGCAATATACACAAATATCATAAACATTATTACTGAAGCAGCGAGGAAGAAAAAATAAAGATTCAAAACTTGTGGGGAAATGCATATAACGGAGAAGAAGTTTTAAATACTCACAAAAACCCCAGAATAATACATTTCAAAAATAAAAAGATAAAGTCTGTAATGAATAGTTTGGGAAATAAAAAAGCAACTGGATAAAGAAAGATAATTTGATGGATTTTTTTTAGAAAGTGTATTGGAGCAAAGTTTTACTTCAGGTAGCACAATATCGCAAAATTTGAAAAAATCCAAGAAGACTATAAAAATTTAGTTAGAAAAAACCAATATTCTTATACTTTTTATCAGCATCTACTAGGAAAAACTAAGAAAAAAAAAGCAACTTTACCAATTTAATAAATTTTTTTAGTAAAAATAATCAGTTATTTTATTATAAAAAGCTATTCAGTTCAGATTTTTATATGAAGTTAATAGTCAATTATATAAATTTAAGTATTTTTATACACCAAAAGAAATTAAAAGTACTAATATCTTATTGTTATAAGAATTTGTGAATATATAGAGAAAGTTTTCGAAGAAAAATGTTATGAAAAGATAAATTTGAGAAGATGAGCATACAACATTCAAGAAGTCCATCTAAAATATCTGTGAAAAGAGATAGAATTAATGATTCAATACAACAGCAAATAGAGTTTTTTATGATACAACTAGAGAACGAAAAGCGTCAGGGAAATGCTTTAGATGCTAAAATCTCAGCACTTGAAAAAGATGCGAAGTTACCTTTTATACAAAGCACGCTATTAAAATCAACAATTTCTAAGCTAGAAAAAGATCTTGTACTTGAATCTGCATCTTTAAACAAAATAAGTCTTGAGAACGAAATTCTTAGACAGAAAATCGATGCAATACGCAAAGAGAAAATGATAGCCAAAGAGAAGTTCTACAAGTATAAATCAGAAATCAACAAAAACAAAAGCAAATCAAGGAAAGTTCATTCACTATCAAGAGATTATTCTGATTTGAATATTAAATCTGAGAGTCGTCTTAAGAAAATGAGAGGTAAAAGTGATGATATTAGAGTAAATTTCGAAAAAAAAGCATCAGAGCTGAGTATTCATATAAACACATCTAAGACTAGAAGGAAAGATTTTATAAACATGCTTGAATTAAGATTAGAAGAAAATGAATATATGCATATCGACCCTGTTCAAACCTTAAACATATTAAAAATGAACAATTTTTCATGGAAAAAAGTAATGGATATATAGAAATGTAATGAAAAAAAAAAGGATCTTGAAGACTTTATTAAACATCGTAAATATTTGAAGCAAGTTTTTATAGAAGTTAGTTCTGCAAGTGGTGTTAATGATCCAAATGAAATTGCCACAATATTTATAAAAAGTGAAAGCCAACAACATGAATTAAAAGTTTATTTTAATGAACTTTCATTTCAGCTTGAAAAAATACAGAAAACCAACGAACAAATAGAAAATGAGCTGAAAAATTTAAACAAAAGTAAAATTAAGGAGTCTGATAATTTATCATCGAAAATATCATCAATCAAAACTGCCCACAATACTTTTACAGACAAAATCGATAAATCTAATAAAAGCCTTCAACAAATTAGAGATAGTCTTTCGAAATCTTGTATCATCATCGCAAAATCAATCGAGTTACTTTCAGGGAAACCAATAACACTAGGTAAACATGCATATAAAAACATTATTGAAGTCCTTAAAAATTTTGAAGAGCATATTTCAGCAACAAAAATTTCTCTCGAATATATAAAAACAAATCGTCCATATTTAGTTAATGCAATCAACACCCATCTTATTCGTAGTAAAAGTGTTAAACAAAGACTAGTATTACAAAGTTCTCATTTTCAAGCAATTGAAGAATTTGACATCAATGAAAGTATTGAATCATTTAAATACCCATTAACAAAAAGACAAATGTTTGAACGAGTAAACTCTAATTTCGAATTTAGAATGTCCACAAGAAGACAAAAAAAACATTCTAGTAGAATATCATTTGATGTATAATCTAAATTTTTTAAAATAATCTAAAAATAAAGAAAATGGCTAATACCACAGATGACTTACTAAGGAAAATTGAGCATATAAACCCTGATAAAATACTTTGTTCACATAACATAGCATTACCAGGACAAAACAAAAACATAGTTGAATTTGAAACTGTTGACGATTTACCTGATGAGCCTGCAAATGATATATTCCTTCTTCGTAAACAATATATGAAAAAATATATAAAAATAAGAGACATTTGTTCACTTTCAAGTTGTTTTATTGAATATTATAATTTCAATAGAGATCTTATAGCAATATGTGGAGAATCAAAAGTTATGATTATGGATTATGACTTTGAACTTTCTCAGCTTTATACTCATAAAAACCTTAGAGAAGAAAATTTATGTTTGACTTGGGGGTTAATTGGAGGATGTCCATTATTAGCTGTTGGGGGGTATCTTGGTTTTATTTATATTATTAATATTCATAATTATAATATACATAAAACTTTAGAAGGACATATGAAATCAGTAAATTGTTTACAGTTTATGCAGAAAGAATGTAGTTTTTTACTTAGTGCTAGTGAAGATTTAAGTGTAAGGATGTGGAATATTATAAATGGAGTTGTTGTAACTGTATTTAAAAATCATACACAAGGAGTTCTTACTTTAGATTTACATAAAGATCAATGTTTATGTGCATCTGGGGGAAAAGATAGTACTGTAAAATTCTGGTCATTAACTGGACTGAAAAATTTACAAGATTTTTCAAAACAGTGGGTTGGAGATAATTTCCCAACAAAAGAAATTTTAAAACCTGTTCATTCAGAAAACCGGATACATTTGGGATATGTTGATTGTGTTAAGTTTTATAAAAATCTGATTATTTCTAAAAGTCAACATGGAGACCTTGTGATTTGGAAAACAAATCATTTGATTAATGTTGAAATTACGATAATACAGTTAATATCTTTGCCGATAACCCTAGAGATTAATGTGAAATTTGCTATAAATCCACAAAAAGGATATCTTGCTGTTGGAGGGTTGTCAGGAGAATGTTATCTTTATTCGCTTTCATGGGAAAGAAAAACTGTTTTGGAAGTTTCAAGTCCAAAGTCTGAAGGAATTGTTAGGGGGTTAGCATTTACTGGAGATTATCTTGTTAGTACTAATCATATTGGAGATTTACAAGTATATTTAATTAAGTAGTTTGGTAAAATTTATACTCTAATATGCTATTTAATTTTAGCTACGACGGAAAACCAATTAGAAAAGAATCTTATAGGATTAATGTTGATGATATTATCCATCAGCCTAAACATTCAGGAAAATTATATCTTAAACCTCAATACACACATTTAAAGGTTAATAGGAAGAAAGAACTAATGCAAGAAGGTAATTGAAAATTAGAAAAATATACTGAGATTGAAAGAGAAAATAGGATACTTGTAGAAAAAATACACAGAATAATGAAGTCAAATAACCATTCCTACGTTCCAAATGGTCTTTCAATCAACGTGCAAAAAAACAATAAATTTCTCAAAAGCATATCTAAAGAAAAAATAAAAATTCCAAACAAACTTAATAGCCATAAATCCTCAGAAGCTTATTCTGTAATCACAACTCCTAAACCTAACATAAAATACCCAAAAAACCTTTCTCATAGCACACAGCCAAGAAATAAAAAAAAATTTGCTTTAGGAAGTCAAAGAAAACTTTCTCCACTGAAAGTTGATATAAAAAAACTTGTATTTAAGCAAATTGTTTTTTTTGATAGAAATTCTTATCTTGTTGAAATTTTCAAAGGTAAAGAGCTTATAAGAATTGTGGCATGTACAGAAAAATATGATAAACAGTATAGTGTTGAAGTTAGTTTCGGAGACGCAATGGATTTTATGAATGGAACAGAGAATTGGGAGATGTTAATAAAATGCTTACATTTAGAAAACAATGAAATGACTTTATATCAAGAAGAATAAGCTTATATCTTATTTTAATAAAATGTAAACTACAGTTAGCATGCGTTATTATACAATTTATCTCTAATATAAGTTTATTTTAAAATCTCTTTAATCTAATGATTATTATTACCAAAATTAAAACTTCTAACACAATATCTTTTTATAAGTTTTCAATTTTATCTTTTCTTTCACTGCAAAATTAGTTTATTAGCCTCTAACTTAAAAAAAGTGATTAAAATTTTCAAATAAATTAAACAATGGAAGAAGTTGATGACCCACGTTTGGAACGGAAAATAGCTGAAATCCGCGAAACTTTACAAAAACTTGGAACCAGCTATACAGAAGATGTAAATTTTACCTAGGAAACTAGTGAGTTTGGCAAGTCTGCGAATTCATCAGACGATTCATTCGAGAAATTTTACAATTACCTAAGTCCCAGAATTGCTAATCCTATTGACAAGTCTCCTTTTAACTTTGAAAGCCCAGTCACAAGAAAAGAACAGAAAGAAAATAAACCAAAAAACCTTTGGGAAGATAAAAAAGAAAAACTTACACAAGAAGACTTAGAAAAAGGTAAATGCCGGGAAAAAAACTTAGACTTTGACTCAATAAAAATGGGAAAAGAAGCATATGAAAAAGAAATCGATTCTTTACATAGCCTACTGCAAATAAAAGAAAAAGAGTTAAATAAAGCGATTTTTGAAAAGGATTTACATGAAAAAAATGAAGGAGATCTAAAAAAGAAACTTGAAGAGTATAAAAAACGAGAAGAAAAGATTTTAGCTGAATTAAATGAATTAAGAAGATCATATGAAAACCTAGAAAAAGAGAAAACAGAAATATCAAAAGCACTTAGCAATGCAAAAGAAGTTATTGAAACACAGAGAAAGTCTTTAAGAACTAAAGATGAATATGAAAGATATGATATAAAAACTGAAGAAGATGAAAAAGATCGAGAAAAAAGAAAAGGACAAACTTTTGACCAGAAAAAATTTGATTTTCAAAGATTGAGAATTCCTGAAAGAATAGCAACTGGTCCATCTCCTGAAAGAGTTGATCATAATTTTACAGATAGGAATGATGAAGGTAAATATAAAAAAATCTGCCACGAATTAATGAGAATAATAGGAGTCTCAACTTCTAAAGAACTATTTCCTCGGTTTATGCATTTACGGCAGCATCATTTAAAAAACAAAAAATCAAAAAAACTTTGTGAAATGATTTCTGATATGATTATACAATGTTCTCCTGAAGGAGCTTTTAAAGAACAACCAACAATTAGGGAAATATGGAAATGGATAACAAGATTACTTGAAGAATATATGAAATTAAAACAAACTATTTCAGGAGACACTTTTTATAGACTTATGGAATTATTGCAGATTGAAAATGTTGATGAAATAGTTGATAGAGTTTCCTCGTTAGTGAGAAATACAGGTAGTTATTACCCTTAATTATTTATAAAAAATCATGATTTTTATAGGTTTTAATGTGAATATATTTTTAAATTTATATGATGAGGATTTGATATTAGGTGATATTTTGAATGAAATTTATTTGATTTTTATAGTATGAAATTAAAGTAAAATAATTTGGATAACTCATAACTTCTAAAAATTTGTAATAAATGCTGAAGATATTATATTTCACGTTAATTTCTATGTTTATTTTAAGTAAATTGTGAATTATAACCAAATTTAATTGCATAAAATTATGGGACTTTGTATGCAAACCATAATAAACTTATGGAAGAACTAAAACTTACCGATTTGCAAACCCAAGATCCTATTTTCGTCCCTTATGCAAGCGCTTATCTATTAGTCTTCTGTACTCTTAACGATATTCTCCTTATAAAAGAACTAAACGAGGACAGCAACTCCTCTTTACTTCAAATCATAGGCATTTACATCGGAAAAGAAAACAAAAAAATGTATCTCTGGAAAACTAAAGAACCAAACATCTTTCCAATCTACTTTGGAGGTCCTTCACCTAAACCCTTTGCAAAATTTAATCTTAAAGAAATTCCATCATTTTCGGTTATTCTCAATTCAGATATCCTGATTTCTTCACCATTCTCATCATATAAAAAGCCTTTTTTTAAAACATTACTTGATCAATTCCCAAATCTTAAAAAACCTAGTTTAATAGAATTACTTGATTCATCAGAAACACCTGAAGAGCAAATCAAAACAACAGAAGAAAGGTTTGAAAGCTTAGAAAAAATAACAAATGAAGGGACTATCGCTATAGAAAATTTACGAAAAGATTTATCAGCAAAAGATCGTATGATAAATGAGATTTTATCAAAAATGTGAGGATTATTTAGTGAAAAATTTGAAGAGTCAAGAAGAAATGGTAAGAGAATTGTGGATCAAACTATTTACTCAGATATTGACAGATTTGGAGATAATTGGAAAACAACTGAACAAGAAAGTGATGATTATTACCTACCTGAAAAACCATTATGGGAAGAACCATTACCAGATAGTTATAAGTCTCCACAGATTCCTGATAAGAAGGTAAAAACTCAACCACAGAGAATAAATAGAGCAAAATAATACCTTAAATTAAAGATATAAGGTGAATAAACTACTTAATTATGGATTTTCTGAGTCTGTGCTATTTTCTTCTCCATCTTCTTTAAATGGTGGTATTACTTCTTGATGTCTATATCTATCAAGTTCTATTTCTACTGATTCTTCAGATTCAGACTCTAATTCCAACCTAAACTTTCTCACTGCTTCTTTGAATTCTGCTTCAAAATTAATACCTTTGTTTAAATAATCATGCATCATATAACCTAAAGGTCTTGGGAATGTTTCTGAAACTATCCATCTAAATTGAGGACTATGTTTTTTGGTTGATTCCATGATATGATCTGATTTCATAAGATCTGACCACCAAATTATAATATTCATGACAAATGAGGCACTGTTGTCTTTTGATCTTTGAATTTGCTCAAATAATGTTTGTCTTGAAGGAATACTATAACTATGTCTTATTGTTGTGATTTCAAGAAACTCATTAACTCTTGCAAGTTTTACAGTATCGTCAATAGTTAAAAGCTTTTCTAAAAATTTCAAGTGCCCGACAACTTTGCTGTAATCGTATTTGTTACTAATAAGTGAGCTTGAAAACTCTTCTAAATAGTCACTGCTCACTTTGATATTCTCCCAACACAAATGCAAAATAATTGATTCTACAGCAGGAATCTTGTAATTATTAATCAAACTCCTTTTTGTATGAAACTCACTCAAATAACTTTCTATTTGATTATCCAAATCAGCATAATCTTGTTCTATATACTCCGGTAAATTCTTTGATTCTCTAATAGCATAAGTTCTTGTAAAGCAAATAAGTTTGCTAAGTAGGCTAAAAATTTCTTCAGTCTCTTGAAAATTATTATACTTTTCACAATCATTCGCATTATTTATCAAACTTCTTATAGCCCCAATTTCATTAAGTAATACTTTATGTCTTACCCCACATTCAGCAAAATCTTTCAAAATAAGTAAATAATCTTCAATCCTCCTACAATTTCTCTTAAACTCACTTAAATATTCAGTAAGATAATGTTCTATAAACCTAGCTGATACTGCTCTATATCTTTTTGTATATAAATTATAGAAATTATAACCTGAATATTGTGAATAAGGTAATACATTTAAATTCACAACATCAACTTTTTCTAATAAAATATCAATTTCTATATTACTGCAATACTGAAGGATTTTAGAAATAAAACTTGAGAACTCATATCTGATTTCAGGGTCTCTACATTCTAAAAGTATCTCAGAAAGTATTTCTTTATTTTGTAGTAAAAAATTCAAAAACCAAATTGAAGCTTTTATATGATTTAAATAAAAATCCATTAATGTTTTAATCCAATATTTAAATGCCTCATAATTTTTTGCCCTTACAAGCATTTCATAAGCAAATAAAGTTCCAAGTTTAATAAGCTTTAATCCTTGATCCTCAGGTTCAGTTTCTCCTTCAATAATTTCTTTAATTTCTAAATATTTATCTGAATGTTGTAAAGCTTCTCTAGTAATAGCAGCTCTAGTTTCATCTTCTTCGAAATATTTAGTCAGCATCATAATTTCTTTTGAGTCTTTTGTATCAGATAATTCTGCAGTATATTCAATAACAGGGATAAAACTATATTTTGGTATGAAAATTTTCAAAAGTTCAAAATATGACTGGTCGAAATATAAAAGATCACGAAGAAATTCCATATTTTCATACTTGATTTTCTGTCTTATATAATTTAATTTAGAAAGTTGGTTTTCAGAAAGCATTGTAATTTCTTGAGGTAATGAATGATACCCTTTACGTTCATAGATTAACATATAAGCATTTTTTGTTTGAGCAAAACAATGTGAACCAGCTCCCCAGCTATAAAAAGTTTCTCCACCAAAACAATCAGATTTCAAATTGTCTATATTATAAGGTTCAACATAACGATCATCAAATTTAAACCATTGCTGAGTATGTCTGTTTTTAATAATAGAACTATAATGGCCTGAATCTGCCACTCCAGAATGTAATAAAACTCCAGTTAACTCGAAATCAAAGTATTCATCAGGTTTTTCTAAATCCTTTGCCCAGTTTTTAAAATTGATCACCATAGGGAATTCGCAGTAATCATTAATTTTGCTTCTTTGCATTGTAGAATAATCAAACTCAAACCTTTTCAAGTGGATTATTACAGTATTTGCTAATGATAGTATTAAACATCTTTTTTTTGCTGTGATTTTAGCATTGTATTCATCACAAAAGTATTTATTATCACCTTCAAGCATATCATCTTTAATATATAAATCTAATGCTTCTTGTAAACTCTTTTTATTTTTCACATCTAAAGAGATTCTAAAAAACTGTTCTTCTCTTTGACCATGATAAGGATATTCATTTTCACATGAAACTATCTCATGAGCTAAACTACCTCCAATATGATTTCTCAAAAGACTAGCTTGTTCAGTTCCTTTTAATAATTCTTCAAGTTTATCAAAAAGTAAATTAAGAAACTCATCAGCATCTTGTTGAATCCTAACATTTATAGACTGCCCATCATATCCTTTAAATGCTTGACAGAATCCATGAGGTTCATAAAACTCTTTTTCAGATTCAAGTAAATTCACTAATACCGTCTGCATCTGATACAAAAGATTATCTTCTAAATTCTCATCACTTAATAATTCTGCATATAAAATCCCATTTCTTATAGGTTCCATCATAAAAATCTGTTGTAATAAAGAATTCATATAACAAGTACTACCAAAATTCCTTAAACCTACATACCCTGAAGTAGCCCTAGACCTATTTTCAATATCAAAACTACCAGCATTTTTATGTGTTGAATGATGTATATAAAGTTTATCCAATAATTTATCTGAAATTTCAATATTATCAACACATAAAACTAGTATAACATCAAAAGCTGTTTTTCTAGTCTGAGGATGTTTGAATTTAGGAGGAGGTCGACTATCATTAGACATTTCAACTTCTAAATCAAATAATGAACTATATAAATAATCAAGCATCATAGGATGTTTTTTTTCTGGATGTTTGGCTAAAAGTACAGTTGCTATATGTAAATACCCAGTTAGGACTTTATCTTGATTTCCTCTATGACGATCTTCAATAGCTTCTCTTGTAAAGACAAATTCTATACATTTGTCAATAAAATCATCAGGGACAATTGGAAGTTGATATATAAGTTTTGCTGCTAATATGAAAAACTCTTCACAGTTCTGACTATTATCTGTTGGGAAATTGCTAATTACGATATTCCAAAAGAAATCTATAGGGTTCATTAAACCTTCTGGAGTATAAGTAGTTGTTTCAACTATTGTTGAAACTGTTGTCATAATAGCTTCTCTTATTCCTTGTTGTGGGCTTTGTAATAAACATTTGGCAATAAGGTTATAAAACACTTCTTTAGAATAAATTTCTTGTAAAAGGTTAGGATTATGAGCGAGAATTATAATTAAAAAACTCAAAGCGCTTGCTAATACTGATTCAGTTTCTTCTATTGAATCAACAACACTTTCAATTATATTAATAATACAAGATATCAAAGAAGGATAATCTACTATGCTTTCAACTTGATAATAAGTATCTGAAGAATGAAGATAAATTCTGATAATCTTAAGCATAAAATCTAAAACTTGAGCTTCAAATGTGTTTTTAGGGTCCATACCATATTCTTGAAAACCAATTAAAATCTGATAAATATGCTTAACACCTCCAAGTGATAAAAACTTATTCCTCCAGAGCTCTGAATCTTCTTGTCTGATTATTGAATCAATAATTTGTAAGGAATATAAAAGTTTAAATACACATCGACTGTCGAGAAGGTTATTCCAATCATTACGGAATTCTAAACTTTTCATCTCTTCAAGGATTTGTTCATTTACTGGGATTTTGCTTAGTAAATTCAATATTTTTGTATTTAGTTTAATATTGCCAAAGGAAAAAAGCTCAAAAAGTAAATTGAAATATTCTTGGGTGTTTGACAAAATATTACTCAATCTGTAAGTTTCAACAGGGCGTTTTTTTATCCTAGCTTTATCAAGTTGTTGTTGTAATTTATCAATAACCCCATCTTCAGTTAATAAAGTGACTGCATCTTCAACTTGTCCATCAGATTTTTCTAATGCTAATCTGAGTATATCATCATTAATATCTTCAAAAATCATTTTTAAATTCCCTAATGATGCCTGAACATCAATAGGTGGTGGAACTCCTTCAGATTGTATCAATTCAATATCATCTTCATAGTCATCATTTACAATAATCTTCACACTACTATCAATTCCTAATTCCTCAACAGTTTTATTATCTTGTTTTTTATCAATAAAATTCCCTCTAAGTAAAAAAACAATTTTATCACTACTTCCAATTCTATTAGTGATAATACTACTAGCTTGAAACCAAGTCATATTAGAAAAAAGAACAACTACAAATTCTCTAGTCTGATCAGCTGATTTACATTGATTTCTTACAGTTACATGGATTTCATTACCTGTATCATTACTTGACCCTGAAGGATTTTCAAAATCCTGTATGAAATCTATTATAAGAATTAAACAACGAGAAATTCTTGTCACACTAGCCTCATCCATAATAATAGCAGGGACTGTATTGCTTATATATTTCATACAAATTCTTATAAAATCTTCTTGTATTATCAAAGTACATGATTTTAATCCTCGATATATACGTTTCATTAATGATGAACTAGATTGAAACACTTCATCATTACGACATTGTAACATTATTTCCCATAAAGCTTCAATACTGATTAAATTTATGTCTAAGACTTCAATATTTTCATCGCTACCATAATTGCTTATAAGTCTAAATCTTTTATTGATGTTAATAAAAAATCTTTCAAAACATGAAAATGCTGCTATAGTAAATGAACCAGGGTGTAGTTTAAGAAGAAGGTCTGTAAAAATAAAAACTTGAAGGTCGTCTGATATCATTTCTCTATTTGGCCAAGCATGTGCTGAAGTGGTTAACCAAGTAAAAAGTCCTTCAGATTCACTTTCACTTGTTGCGTTAAGAATAAAAGAATCCCAAAGAATTTTCACATGAGTATTAGTCAAAGTTTCACTACTGTTTGAATAAATGTATTTAATAAATTCTAATCTTGATTTCACTTCTTCAACATAATTCAAGTTTCCTTCTTTACTAACTTTTATACTTCTAAATAAATCTTCATGTATCCTTTTTCTACTTTCTGATACTGTATCTTCATCACTACTTGATGTACTTTCATCTGTACTTAACTCTAATGCTTTATCTATTGCCAAAACTTTAAATTGTATTAAGCTTTTGTATAACAAATTTATAAACTGATAATCATGGTCTAAGTCTTTTATAACAGAACTTTTAGAATCCATACCAGAATAATGAACACTGACTGAAGGATAAGATTCTAATATTGATCGAATAATATCACATGACCAAAGGACTAATGAATTGTTTTTTATATTCTCTAAACACATAACTAAAAACTTCATTCTTTCTGATCTGAAATAGTTAAGTAAGGAATCTTTGAGGATACTCATTGCTTGAGTTGCTATATCATTTGATATCCCTTCCTGTAAAGCTGATTCTTGCCATAAATCCCAAAGGTAGAAAAGGATTTGTGAATATTCAAATGTTTTTTCTTCATGTATAACATTTATTGAATATTCTGAAGATTTTAATGGTATAGGTTCTCCAACACCTATAGGTAAAGGAGGTATATCGTGGATTTTAATCTCAGGTTCTTTTTTCTCTGATAAGCTTTTATATTTTCTATGAGGAGGTCTATAAAAACTGTTTAATCTTGTAAAACTCTTAGCAAGTTGGAGAATTTGCCCATCAATTGTTGCAAAAGGCACTGATTTAACTTTTTCATATAAAAACTGCAGATCTTCTGTATCAAGACAGGGAACAAGGTCTTGAATTAAGTTGAGTAATGCTTCACGTTCAGCTTCATGTTTTGAAAACGCTACTTCCCATACACTTTTCAAATGGTCTTGAGTAAACCGAGAATTTGTATACATAAATTTGACTAAATCCATACTTCTTTTAATAATCTCATGATGGGATGTTGGGCCAAATATAACATTTATCAAATCTTTGCTATCAATCCAACTCAGAAGCCTTTCTGAATCCATCCATTTTGCTGATTCTCTATACTCATTTTTATATACATAAAATCCTTTACTTCGTCTTTCATTATCTTCATCAAGATTTTTTGCCTGAGATATTTTATTAACAATTTCAGTTATCCCATAAATGCGTTTTTCAAGGTACTTAGTCATGAGCATTTTAAATGCTAATTCTAACTCACAGCTTTCAATAATCTTCCCAATTTTTTCATTTTTGCATTTCTTGTCAAGCATCCTATCCAAATGAGAAAAAAAACTTTTCAAATCATGTTTTTGTAGCACTTTAAGTTCTTCATCATTATATCCTTGAACAACAATAACGATTTCTTTATAAAAAGCTTTCATCGCATCTCTAAATGGCTTTGGTGGCATCACATCATCAAGATTAGTAAAAACATTCAAAAAACTAGTTAAAGAATCCATACTTGGTGATGTTTTTATATATTCAGCTAGTATTTGAAAGCCAGAACTATTCCCAAAAAAGTTTAATGTTATTCCAAATAATGCATTTATGTGCTTAGAGTGATTTGGGTAATAAAATTCGGTTGCTTTCTGATACTTTTTTTCGAAATATTGAATAAGCTCTGACTCAAGCATGTATGGAATTGGGCAGTAGTGTCTGTCATAAAAATTTTTGTCGAGGTTCAGGATTTTCATTATCACTTCAAAAGCACCGAAATTTTCTTTTCTTAGATGCTTTAAAGAGAATTGAATGACGCTTGAAAAGAAGTCGAGGAAGTATCCGTATTCTGGGTTTTGGAATGAGTAGAAACGTTTATCTAATAAGATCTTGATGAACTGAGGCAAATGAGTATTTATGAACGACAATTTTTGCTCTTGATCCATAAGCTCATTGTCGTAATTACTCATTTCAACTGTGATCTCTTTCATACAATTTGAAGGATACAACTCATCTCTTTCAAGAAAGTTCCTCCATCTCATGTATTTGATTCTATAATCTTCTATAAAGTCAGACATTTATATCGTGCTTCTCCAGGACATTTATGCTGGTCTAATAATTTCAAGTATTTAAATACTAAAACATAATTCATCATCTACGTTTAGATATTCTAAATTTTATTTTTAGCATAACAGCGAATATTAATGAAATTATATATAAAATCATTCATTTGAAATGAAAGTCCATCCTGGTACGTTATTTGTAGGATCTGCTGTTTTTGATAAATCGCCATATATTTTTTCTAATGGAATATATACTGGCATTAATATTGGTTTTGCGGGTATTGGTGGTTTTAATTCTCTTCTCAATACTGATTCCCAGCTAATTCCATTGAAATATCTATGCTCTTTAACTTCCTCTGCATCACGACGGGCTCCAATTCTTTTATTTGGGTCTCTTTCCATAAGCTATATAAAAATTACATCTTTCAATAAATTTTTTGTCTCGGATGCTAGAGAATTTGGTAGTCTGAGTTTCCCTGATTGGATGTTTTGATATAATTGGTCTCTGTTTGGTGAAAAATAAGGAGGCATACCAATGAGCATTTCATATAAAAGTACTCCAAGCAAGTACCAATCTACAGCTTTACCATGACCTTGTCTTTTAATCATTTCTGGAGCTAAATAAGCAAGGGAACCACAGAAACTTTTTGCCATAAAATTTCCATAGACTCCTTCTTTACTTAGACCAAAATCTGTAAGCATAGCATGGCCTTCATCATCTAAAACTATATTGTCTGGTTTGAGATCACGAAAAATAATATCTCTTTTATGTAGTTCTTCTAAAGCTAGTAAAATCTCACAAACATATATTTTGGCGCGGTTTTCATCAAACTTTTTTTCTTTTACAATCTGGAACCCAAGATCTCCTCCAGGGCAATAATCCAGTATCAAAAAAAGTTTTTCAGGAGTTTGGAAAGCATAATTCAAAGAGACAATAAAAGGATGTTTTATATAACTCAATACATTTCTTTCAGTTTTTGCATATTTAATCAGATTCTGCGCCATAACTTTATCTTTTCTCAAAACTTTCATAGCATAAAGCTGCTTATTTTCCCTTTTCTGCACAAGAAACACTTCTCCAAAACTCCCTTTCCCCAATATTTGTAATATTTCAAAATCCATAGGTCCAACCCTTCCTTCTCTTTTTTCTTGAAAAAAAGATACATCATTTATTTGTATCCTTCTAGGCTCAGCTCTATATTTTTCTTGACTTTTCCCTATAGAAGCTCTTCCAGAATTCGGCACATCAAGTGAATTTCTTTTACAATATTCCTTAAGTAAAGAAATTATATCAGAATTGTTTGTGCATTGAATTGGAGTTTTATTGTTTTTATTACAAAGAAGTACTTCAGGGTTTTTCGTCAATAGCCATGTTATTAAATTCAAATATCCCTGTTCTACAGCTAAATGTAAAGGAGTATTCCCTTCAAAATCTTGTACATTATAATCAGCACCTGAACGAACAAGTAATTGTGAAACTTCTAAATGTCCTCTAATACAAGATAAATGTAAAGGTGTTCTTTCTAATACATTACGAGGATTTAAATCAGTACCATTACCATAGTCTAATAAAACTTCACATATTCCAACGTATCCTTCACTTGCAGCAATATGTAAAGCTGTAACATTATGAAAGTCTTTAGAATTAGCATCAGCACTTATATCTTCAACTAATGATAAGCTTAATAAATCCCTAACTGCATCAGGGTTATTAGTCATTGCAGCTTCCCATAAAGCATGATTTAGTTCTTGTTCTTTTGACATTGGGGGCTTGGAAAACTGTTGAGAACTGTTTGGAAGCCTTTGAGCTATCATAGAACCCATACCTTCACTGATTGACCCTACCATAGACTCTGTTATACTATCGTGAAGTTTTAGTTCGCAATCTGTTGATAGACGACTTTTTGAACTGGTTCCCTGAGAAAGCTTGTCGCTTTCGATCTTGAATTCATCTTCTTCGTAGGATGTATGACCTTTTCTGGTTTTTTGAACTACCTTTTCTTTATTTTTTAGTTTATGAGACTCTATTCTTTCCATTATAAATAATTAGTTAGTTTCCTTTTGGAACTTTGAAGGTAAATTTTGAATTTTTTGTTGGTAAATTGGTTAGATGAATTAGGATTAAGAATTAATATAATTCAAATGGTGATAAGGCATATTTTTTATAGGATGAAGATTTTTGTTATGCATTCAAATGACTATGAATTTATTACCTTCATAACCTATTTGTTATAATTTATACAAATATTATTGATAAAACCTTAGACTTAATCAATTATAACCAGCTACTTTTTACTTATTTCTAGGTCACATAAAAATTGTATCAACCTAAACTATTTTCTTAAATTTATATCTATTGACAAGCCATTTCAAAATGACTTAAATTGGGCAAATTGTTTAACTTTTAAACAAGTTATCATTTTATTTATCTTTATTAGTCACTTTCGCCTGGTGTAATATAGATATCACATGAGACCGAATAGATTTTTTTCTAAACTCTCGATCGCAGATTTCACATCTCACAGTAGTATTTTCATTAGACTTTTTGTTAATTCTAACTATAGTAAAAATACTTCCATAACCTTCAAGTTGATTATTTCCTATTTCTTGAATAGGATTTATATAGATTGAATCTTTTTTCTTCCTACCTCTATTTGATGGTTTTTTATCTATTTTATGATTAGATTCACTTATTTTTGTATCAAGTTCTGATGTTTGTGTATACACACTCTTTAAAATTTTCTCAGATTTTTCTATTCCGAAATTATTTGGTGATATTGGTTTATCTGAGCACTCAACTGATGGAGAAAGTGACGCGAAATTATAATTTGATAATAAATCTATAGGAGAAAATGATATTTGCAAAGTATCTGAGGCTGCTGCTGTACTTTCTGATCTATTTGAATTAAATAAGTCTGGAGAAATAGATTTTGTTTTAGGAACATCACAAATATTTGAAATTGGCGATTTTGATATTTCTATATGTAAGATATTCCCAAACAACTTGCATCCATTCCATGCAAGCAAAGCATTTTTAGCTTCAACGTCTCTTTGATATTCAATAAAGGCAAATTTTCCCTAGATATCCAGTACAAAATGCACTACTACACAGTCACCAAAATTTAAGAATTCCTTTTTTAAGAGTTCTTTACTCACCTTTTCAGAAATATTTCCCACAAACAAACTCATAAGTAGTTTATAATAATAAAATATAAAATCCTTCATCTTACTTTATCCTATATAAACTTTTACATAAACTAAAATACTCATATATAATCACTTCTATAAAAACCACCAACTTTTAAATTCTTATAATTACTAATCTTAAAAATATTTATCCCAAGGAAAATCAGCTATTTCCTGTATTACCGGCATTAAATTTTTAATCTAAATATAACTTACATTCATGATATCCCCAACAATAATTTCTTGTTTACGTTTAACACTAATATTAAGTTTCATTATTCTAAATTTCTCATTTTCATACCCTTCAAGAGGGTTAGTATTTATCCTATCCCAATTAACATTATGTAGCCAATTACATTTTCTAACACCTTCACACCCATACCTAATATCACTTTCTTCCATAAGCATTTTAAGTAAATCATTAAAAGTATCTGATTTGATTTTCATAAACCCATGATTAAAATTCAAAATTTTCTCATAAGTCACAATTATTTCATCAGTATCTTTTATATTAAAAGGCATATACCCATATGAAGCTTCAAAAAGCACAACTCCAAGTGACCAGTAATCAGTAGATTTTGTATACCCTCTTCCCATTATCATTTCAGGTGACATATAATATGGACTACCTATTCTTGTATAAGTTCTTCCATTAATAATCTTAGATTTAGAAAAATCTTCTAAAAATGGAAGGCCATTAGCTGAAATTATAATATTATCTGAACATAAATTTCTAAATATAATATTTTTATCATGTAGATATTCTAATACAGAAACTAAATAAAGTGTAAATATTTTCAAATAGTTTTCATCTAAAGGAAGAAGATTTTTTAAATATTTACCTTTTATATGTTCTGTTATGAAATACACATTATTTTCATCATGTTTTGTTGTGACTAATTTTATTATTTGTCTATGTTCGATTTGTAACATGATTTCTTTTTCTGCTGTTAAAGCGTAACAGTCGATTGGGGTTTCTAAAGAGTTCTTAGGGATAATAACAAGGTTGTAAAGGGTTTTTTTGTTTTGTTTTTTAATACAATACTTTTTTCTTTTGTTAGTATTAGATTTAATTTCATTTTCTATATGCATTTCGCTTAATTCTAAATCAGTTTGATAATATTTTCTTCTATTTAACTCAGTTTCAAGTGTTTTTATTTCAGGTAAAGTTATTATATCTTCTCTGTTTATTGTATAAATTTCTGAATTAGATTTACAATAAGCAGTTGCACTTCGGATTGTTTGACGAATACACCTTTCTCCAAAACTTTCATTAACACTTACTATTCTAACTATTTTTGAATCAGAAAGTATCTCTACAATTCCTGATTTTACTATATAAATGCATGAAGCTTCTGAACCTGTTTCAAAAATTTTATATCCAGCTTTGTATTTATGTTTTTTCATTTTTAAAGAGATTAAAGATATTGAGTCTAAGGAAAGTGTACGGAAAATACTAGCTTTTTTTAGAAACTTAACACGGTCTAATGAGTCAAAAAGATCTTCAGTACTAGTTCCAAGGACTCTATCAAGGTTTTCTTTATTTATTTGTCCTATTATTGTTTTACCTTTAGAAAGATAATCTTGTGGTTTCAAGTTATTTTCATTTTCATTATTAAAACCTATGACTTCATAAGATGGAATTATGTGTGTAAATTCCCCATTTGTTATAAGATTGCCTGCACATACAATTATAAGCATAGTATTTTTCTTATAATATGATGGCATTACAACTTGACTATTATCAAAAGTATACCATTCTAAATTTTCAGATATCGCAATAGCGTTTTCCTTTGAGAGAAAATACAAATTTGGATCTGTCATTATAGAGTTTTTGGCTATGTTTTTAAGTAAAATGTTTTTGTAGTCCTCCCCAAACACTTTTTCCATATTGTCAATATTTAAAGAAATAAGCTCAGTATTTCCAAATGATATACAAGTTGCAGCTCTTTTTGACCCAGTAAGTAAAGCCCCTTCTCCAAACATGTCTCCAGGGTTAGAATATCTTAAAATTTCTTTTCCTTTTTTTTTGAGAATGACACATCCACTTTTCAGTAAAAAAAGAATATCCCCTTCATCACCTTCGTTTATAATTTTTTCAGAGTCTTTAAATTTGTGAAGCACCGCCAGTTTAGTGATTTTATCTTTTAGGTTATCAGGGAAAACAGAAAAAAAACATGAATTTGATATGATTTGACGATATTTATCATAGTTTCGGGAAAATATTTTTTTCAAAGAATAAAAGTAGTCTTGCTGACTAAGTACCCAAAACGAGCATTCATCTAATGCTTTAATAGAAAATTTACGTGGAGAACTTGAAAGTAAAGCTGATTCTCCAAAGATATCGAATTTAGATAAAAAATTCTTCTTATAATTGTTAACGATAACTTCAGCTTTACCAGAGGAAATTAAAAACATAAACGAGCCAATTTTCCCTTGAGTGACAACAAACTGACCCCGTTCAGCACTGACAAGCATAAGTTTTTTAAAAATCACTTCAAAATTCTCAATAGTCAACCCACGAAATATTCGATTTTTCAGTAATGCATTAAAAACTGATTTCTTCATCTCATGATCTAAATGAACTTCCTTTTCTACTGTTAACTGATCAAATTCTATCATATTATCATATTTCTTTTCTTCTTTTATCGACCCTGTAGTTGTAGTTGTAGAAGTAACTTCAACAGGTTTAGCCATACATTTCCCCATTGTTTATAAAATTTAAATTACTCTATTTATAAACACTAAAAGTAATTGCCCCAATCAAATTTCTTAACTTCATTTTGGATACTATAATTAGATATATTCTAAATAACATTTACCTTGAATAAAATAGATATTTCTGTAGTAGCACCAGTATTCATTCTCACAATTTCAGTATTAATCTTTGGAAACTCATCATTTGCTACATCCATATTAATCAATTTTTCCCATTCAATATTACTCATCCAAGAATGTCTTTTTATCCCTTCACTATCAATTCTTTCTTTACTTGTTGTTAATAATTTACTTATAACTTGATTAGCAGATTCAAAAGTATTTTGTGGGAAGGTCAAATTCCCATTGACAATTTTATCGCAAATTGCAAGAGGTTGATCTTCAGAGTTGATATTAAAAGGTAAAATCCCATAGATCATTTCATATAAAACAACACCTAAACTCCAATAGTCGATATTTTTTGTATAGTTTTTACCTTGAATCATCTCAGGGGCCATATAAAATGGATTACCAACTTTTGTTTGTGTCCTCTCAGTAATAACTTTAGCGTTTTTAAAATTGTATAAATAAGGTAGACCATTTTTGCCTATAATTATGTTATCAGGGTTGATTTCTCTATAGACTATACCTTTTTCATGAAGATATTCTAATACAGAACTTAAATACAATGTGATGATTTTACTATATTCCTCAGCTGATGGGATTATTGAATTTAAAGTTGCACCTTTGATATATTCTCTTATAAAATACACAAAACGATCAGCTTTTCCTGATGAAACCATTTTTACAATCAGACTATGATCAAGTTGTAAAAGTATTTCTTTTTCTCGGACTAGTTTCATACATTCATCATAATCATTAAGTCTGTATTTAGGGATTATTATAATCTCATATACATAATCATCAAGTAAATTCTTTGCACAATATCGCTGACGTCCTGGTTCCATTTCTGATAATTTACTTACAACTTCTAAATCCTCGTATTTCAGTTCTTTTTGATAGTACTTTTTCCTATCCAGTTCAGATTTTAAATAACGATTATCAGGTAAATCTAGTAATAAGTCTTTAGAAATAACAAAAAGTTCACATCCACCATTAGTAAAAGCTGAAGCTGATCTATGCTTTTCTCTCATAGTCCTTTCTCCAAAACTATCATATTTTCCTATAAGCCTTAAAGGTTTATTATCTTTAACAATCTCTACAATCCCCGATTTGACAATCATAATACTATCACTAAGTGAACCTATATCAAATATCATTGACTGCTTTTTATATTTAGCCTTACTCATACCTTCACATATTTTTCTTATGCTTTCTAATGAAAACTGTTTGAAAATACTAGTTTTTTTCATAAACTTCAATGTTTCCAAATACTCAAAAAGGTTTTCTGACTTAATCCCTATAATTTTCTCAACTTCAGTATTTTCCAATTCCCCAATTATAGTATTCCCACCTGCTGTATAATCTTCAGATTTCAATGCCCGTTCATTTTTATTATTAAACCCAATCACTTGATATGCTGGTAATTTTATTTTTGATGGACCATTTGATATTATATTCCCAACACAAACAATTTTTAGCATATTTTTTGTATAATTTCTCGATAGCACTAAAGACCCATTAGAAAAATTCACCCATTTCATACTATCAGAAATTGTAACAATACTATTTTTACTCAAAAGGCTTAGATGAGGATCTGTTAATATAGAATGTTTAGCTATAGTTTTTAGTAATATATCTTTATACCCATTTCCAAATATTTTTTGTAAACTTTTCTGATCTATTGATAAAATTTCTGATGTCCCATATGAAACACATGATGCAGTTCTTTTAAAACCTGTTAATAGGCAACTTTCTCCAAAGACAACACCTTCGTTTGATATACGAATTAATTCTTGGGAATTTCTCATGAAAACTATTGTCCCGAAATTTAAGATGAATAATAAATTCCCGTCATCACCTTCGTAGATAATAGTTTCCCCATCATTGTATCGGTGTAAGATGGAAACTTTTGCTAGAAGGTCTTTGTAGTTTTCAGCTAATGAAGAAAAAAATGATGCTTTTGAAATTACTTTACGGATTTTGTCGTAGTTGCGGGATAAGATTTTTTTAAGGACTTCCATGAATTTTTGTCTTCCTAGTACCCAAAATGAGCATTTTGATAGAGCCATTGCAGATGATTTTCTATTAGAATCCCCTAATAATGATGTTTCACCAAAGCAGCTTTCTTTTGTTAAGACTTCTCTTTTGTGCCCATCTACTTGAATTTCTACCATTCCAGAATTAATGATAAAGAATAACGAACCTGGCTGACCTTGTTGGAAAATAAATTTCTTAGCTTCTACAACACACATCTGTAGTGTTTTGTATAATAAACCTATATCTTCAGTTGTAATTTCTTTAAACAAATGATTACTTTTAAGTGCTTTAAAAATGAACTTCTTAGCTGAATCATTCAATTCTTCGTTTGTAAGGAAAATTAGTTCTTTCATTTCTTCTGTATTTTTATTCGATTCAAAATCCTTTTCAGTTGATGACAACATAATGGTTTCAGAATCTTTACTTCTTCCTAAACATTTAGCACCCATGATTTTTTATAAACACATTTACTAAAGAATAAAGCTTAAGACTTAGTAAAATTTTTATTAGGGTAAATTCAAGTTTTTTATTTGAATTTATACATTGAAAAATCTTTAATAAATATTATTAACCTTCTCTTTGAGAATAATTTCTAAGCTAAAGCTATATGAATATAATTTGAATTATATATAAAAATATGTTTATAAGGTTTATATTAGGTTTTTAATACAACTTATAATGCATGTCTAAGATCTGATGAATGCATGGAACTTCGGGTTATAAAACTCCCTATAATACTATGAGTTTGTCTTTTTGGCTTAGGTATAGTTTTATCAATTGATCCAAATCTCAGTTTATATACCAGATTTTTGCAAGTTTCTACATTTCTTATAGTCGGAGCTAAAAGTATATTATTTTCAAGTATATCTCGTACAGGGCTATACTTTCTAAGTACTTCACTTTTTTGAGTCATGCAAAAAGGTTCGTATTTAGGTTTTTTAAACATAAACTCTTCCTTAAGATTCTCAACGCTTTGTAAATTCCTAATCCTTTCTGTGTAGTTTATTTTATCAATCTTGATCTTTTCATTAATAATTTTCCAACAATAAGGATTTCTGATTCTCTGTCTAAAATGAGTAAAACTTATACTATAAACAACTCCAACAGTAGAAATACAAGTGCATGTTGTTTTATAAAAGATATCTTTTTCGACCATCTCTTCATATCCAAGTGACTCATTATCCCCTTTTATGACAATCTGAAGATCGGTAGCTTTTTTTGTTAATGTTCTTTGGGTTTTTATTCTGTTATTATTTATATTTGGGATTTTTAATCCATATGGCTCATGATGGTCATATTCTGCTTTTGTAAGTTTGAAATCCCCTGATTTTATAAAATAAAGCGTATCTGAAGGAGTTTTTTCTCTATAAACAATCTGACCTTTATAATACTTTACTTCTGAGAAATAATATGACAGTTTTTGAAGCTCCAAGTGGCTGATTGTTGAAAAGAGAGGTATTTTTTTAAGTGCTTCAACTTTTTCGTTGATCTTTTTTTCTGTAATGTATGATAAGGTTTTTTTGAAGTCGTTTTTCTTTAGCACGACTAGTGTTGAGAGGGTTTTAGCTTTGATAGTTGCTGCTCTTAAACCACCTCGAATTAGAGCTAATTCACCGAACGAATTTCCATCACTTAAGATTCGAACTTCTTTCATCTCTTTGTTTATTTGGTCTTGGGTATCTGTGAAGATTGGGACTATTACTGAGAGTTCTCCAGTTAAGATTATATAGAATTTATCACCAACATCACCATAAGTAACTATAGTATCACCTGGATTAAATTGCTCATAAGTCATGAGTTTGCAGCATGCCCTGTGGATTTTCCCATCATCTTGAAGAGTTTTGTAAAAAAATTCAACATGCTTAGTTAGTTCATAAATCGCATTAACATCTTCTAAAGTCCTAGCCTCTGGGGGTATGGACAAGTACTTAATCGCTGCTTGTTTACTGTCTACACTCATATTTGTCTTATTTAATAATAAAGTGCCAAATTCATAAATTAATCATAATAGCCTTAAGTAAGATATTGAATTTTATCTGATCTTAATATAAAATTGTATAATAGTTTAACACTTTCTTTAAGATATTACAATTATTAGAGGATTTCTTTTGTAAATGGTATTTAATTGGAAAATTTAAATCAGCCTAAATGGTCAAGATTTAATTTCGTCAATTTTGGTCAGAGGATATGATAGGGAATTTGTGGTATAATAAAACTGTTTATTTATGTAAATTGATGATTTTTAGATATAAGTTGTATATAAAAGTTCATTTGGGCTTTGAGGATTTTTTTTAGATATATTATTTGGTTTATTAAGTATGACAATAATATATCTCACATAGGTCAATCAAATATTGAGAAAAAAAATCATGTTTGTTAATTATAAGAGTATTTTTATTTTCATTTTCATTCATAAAGATTAAATATTAAAAACCTTGTAAATTTAAATTTTTTTTAAATTTTAAGAAAGCTATTTAATATTGGAAATAGAGTTCAAACAATGTTATATATATCATTTTCTTATTGTTTAGGTTTTTATATATACATAATATTTAGGATTAAACAAAAAAAGATAAATTACTATAAAATGGAAATATGTGACCTGATTGGTTCTGTAAGCGAAAATCCTTTCAAAAGGTTAGTTATGAGGATAGCAACATTCATGCAATTAGAGCCTAATTTCTATGAAACATCAGAAGAAAGATTAATCAATATTCTCCAAGACTTAGATGAAGTTTATGCTATAGAGCCAGAGTTCATAGTAAAACTCGCTTACTATTCTCGTAACGAACTTAACCTCCGATCAACTTCCAATTTTCTTGCAGCTTGGTGTGCATCTAAACCTCTATGTCGACCTTTTCTTTACAGTTTTTTCCCTTTCATCATAAATCTTCCATCAGACCTATTAGATTTTGTCCAGCAATATCAACTCTTAACAGGTAGCACCATACGCCCAATATTTCCTAGCTTCCTTCAAACTCTAATTAAAAGAAAGTTTCGTGATTTTTCCATATATCAATTAGGAAAATACTGTTCAGAAGGTAAAAGAAAAAGACTTCTTGTCAAAAATAATCAATCAAAAAAAATTATTACAATGAAACTTCTTGTAAAACTCTGTCATATCAAGCATCCAAGTATAGTTGTCGCATCTATTATTGGTAAAAAATACCCAAACACTATAGACGAGTTTCTTAAAACAAACTTTGCTGATACTGAGGATTTCGATTCAAACATGGCTGGTAAACGTATGAAAATCCCAACACCAATTACATGGGAAACAATTATAAGCGCCCAAGGAAATAAAGCTGAATGTTGGGAAGAATTAATCAAAAGCAATAAGCTGCCTTTTATGGCTACACTTAGGAATTTAAGGAATCTTCTTTTGACAGGTGTAGATGAAGAGACTCATAATAAGATTATTAGTAAACTTAAAAACCCTGATGTGATTTCTAATTCAAGGTTATTCCCTTTTAGGTTTTTATCAGCTTATGAAAGTATTAAAATTGATTTAAGTTATCTACAAAAACTTAAAGATAACCCAGATTTTATCCCACCTGAACTTGCTGATAATTTTATATTTAATATGAATGAAGATAATATAATAAGTACTACAGCTTCTCAACAAGTAAAAGAAAACACTTGTCGAAGAAGAGATAAACGCTTAATAGGAAATGAAAATATAAAACCTAAAAGTAAGTCTAAAATAATTATCCCTAAAATAATGCCGACTGAATCTTTACTTGAAAAATACAAAGATGCCATTGATGAAGCTATTAAACTTGCTACAGCGATGAATGTTAATCCTATCCGTGGACATTCTGTAATATTTTGTGATTGTTCAGGATCTATGAGTCAGAATATATCATGTAACAATATAGGAAGTATTCAAAGATGTCAAGATGTTGGGTTTTTATTTGGGTTGATGCTTAGACATGTATGTGAATCTTGTGAATTATATTTACTTTCAAGTCCAAAACCAGAAAAATCACTTAAATGTTGGCTTAAAGCTGAAGTTCAAGGAGATAATATTTTTGACCTTCTTGAGCAAATGAATGAGTTGTCAACACAATTAGGTGGGGGAAGTGATTTTCCTTTTGATTGGTTTGAAGATATCATTCGGGATAAGGTATGGATTGATAATTTGATAATTTTCACTGATATGATGCTAAGTGAATTAGGTCCTGAAAGGTTTAGAATGACTCATCAACTTACAAGTTTTGAAATTGTCAAGGAGTATAGGGATAAAATTAATCCTAATCTCAGGTATATTTTAGTTGACTTAGCTGGATATGGGAGGACTTTGGGTGCTGAGTTTGAAAATGATTATAGGAATTTGATTATAAGCGGATATAGCGATTCTATACTTAAGCTTATTAATTTTACGGGAAGTACACAAGATGATGTGATTAGAGCTTGTAAGCCTATACCACGTAAGGATATTGAGGTGTAGGTTAAATAATTTGTGTAAGTTGGATAATGATAGAATTGTATGGATTTAGGAATTTTATGAGAACTTAGACATGGCTGGGTTGTGATTTATAGGGTGTTAATGATAAATTTAATTTTTGTGTTGAAATTAGGAGGATATTATAATAAAAAAGAAGTTAAATCAAACAAGTTTTTGTATCTTTTTATATGATGAAAACTATCATTCTTATGCTTTCAAGCTTTTTAGGGAAATTCAAAAATAAAGTAACTTTTTGGAGACTTTTTACTTTACAAAGGTCGAAATACTCTATCAAAATAGTGATTCATGTATTTTATAAATAAAAAAATGATAAAAAATAAACTCCATAAAAAAATATTAAAACCTTATCAATCAAATTTTTTATACTAACTACTAACAATGAATTATCCAGATCTGCTAAAAAAATAAAACTTTCATCACACCTTCTTCAAAATTTAGAAAACAATTTCAATATAATCCTCGAGTAAACTAATTGCAATTATTACAATTAAAACTAGTTATAAACATATATTTTATCTCTATATTCCAAATTATATATAACTTTAAAAATACTTAATCTAAAGTTATATAAATGGGAACAAAAGTCGAACAAGTTAACGATTTAATAGAAAAAATTGGTTGGGGGAAATACAACAATATAAATTTCCTTGTCTGCGGTTTAGCTTGGAGTTCTGTAATGCTATGGGGTAGTACCGTATCAATAACAATCAAAGAAGCTGGAAACGACTGGAATTTATCAAGTATTGAAGAAGGATTTCTTGGTACAAGCCAAACACTTGGTTTGTTTTCTGGAGCATATTTTTGGGGTTATATTGGTAATCTTAAAGGACGTTTAAAAAGTTTACAAATTGTTGGTATGTTAACTTGGATATTTGGACTTGCTTATATGTTATCAATAAATTTACCTATGCTTTCAATTTCTATTGTTGGTGTTGGATTTTGTAATGGAGGAAGTCTTGTTTTAGGTGGAACTTTATATTCTGAGTCTTTACCAAGTTCGAAAAATTGGACCTTAGTTTTGTTATCAATTTGTATGGTTACAGGGGGAATTATTGCTTATACTTTTATTATATTTGTTATTATTGCTGGTACGCATGGGATATCTTTGTGGAGATGGGCAGTAGGTATAGCTGTTGTCCTTCAATTATTATTTTGGGTGAGTTCTTTCACAGTACTAGAATCACCCAAATACCTCGTCCGAAAAAACTGTGACGAAAATGCAATCCAAATCCTCGAGTAATCATTATTCAGAAAAATTGCCGCATTTAACAAAAAAAACATAGAAATCAGTTTATTAACCCTTGCAGAATATGAAACCATCAACAAACACGAAGATGAAAAATTAATGGAATCCAAACCTAGACCTAAATTCCAAGATTTATTCGCTAAGAGACATATAAAAAAATCAATACTTTTTGGATTAGTATCATATATCTAGGCTATGTTTATGAGTGATATATCTTACTCAGCACTTTCATCATTTATGCCAATCCTCCTAAACAAAATAGGTTCTGAAATCAAAAACGATCTTGACATATATAGTACAATTTTAGTTCAAGTTTGTTTAGGAATCCCAGGTTCATTATTTTCAGCATACTTAGTGACAACTAGGCTTGGTTTAAAATGGACAATATCAATAGGGTATATATTATCAGGAGTTTGTGTATTTTTTTTCCTTGCATCAAATTCTTATTGGATGGTCTTGGTCAGCACATCTTTTATTAACTTTTTTGTCTTTCTTGGATATTCAAGTTTATTAGCTATAGTCCCAGAAAGTTATCCAGTAAGTATTAGATCTTTGGGTATGGGATGGGCGAACGCTTGTTGTAAATTTGGTGGGGTTATATCTCCAATAACAGTAGGGTTTATTTTCCAAGCTGAAGGTGGTATGATTCTTGGGGTCTTCCTTATATCTATTTTCTTTGGTTTTGTTGGTATATGTGCAATATTTTTTAATGAACCTCGGAAAAAAAGCATTGAATTCTAAGAAACATAGCTAAAAACCTATAAAATATTAAAAGATACTTTTAAAACAATAAATAATAAATGGCAGAACAAGTCCTCAATCCAGTTAGTGCCCAAGCTAAACATAAACTTGTGTTTTTAGGAGATATTTATGTAGGAAAGACTTCAATTATCAATCGTTTTATGTATGAATCCTTCGATACTAATTACCAAGCGACTATTGGGATAGATTTTTTATCTAAAACCCTTTATCTTGATGATAGAACCGTAAGACTTCAATTGTGGGATACAGCAGGACAAGAAAGGTTTAGAAGTTTGATTCCTAATTATATACGTGACTCATCAGTTGCTGTGATAGTCTTTGATATCACAAACAAGCAAACCTTTATAAGTATCGACAAATGGATTGAAGATGTTAAAAATGAAAGGGGAAATGATGCTGTTATTGTACTTGTTGGGAATAAAATTGATAAAGCTGAAGAAAGGACTGTAACTCATGAAGAAGCACAAAATAAAGCTAAGAGTTTTGATGCTTTTTATATAGAAACAAGTGCTAAGACTGGTGATAATGTTAAACAGCTTTTTAAACAGATTGCTAATACTTTACCTGGAGATAAACCTCAAGCTATGATTCCAGGAGAGGTTGGGAAAGTTGTGTTGAACCCTGAGGTACATTCAACACCAAATCAACAGATAGATAAATGTGCTTGCTAGGAATAATAGATTTATAGGTAAATAATTATTATAAAAGTAAAATTATGAAGAGGTTGAAGATATGAGAAAATAAGTTTAAGATTTATAGTATTAGGAATATTTAAAGGAATAGATTAAGGAAATATTAGAATTTAGGGTATTAAGGAATTTTATGTTTATAGAATTTTATTGTTTATAGAGTTATGTGATGATATTTTAGTATAGGAATTTTAATAATGAAGATTTTATTATTTTCGGTGTTAAGGAATATTAATAGTTTAATATTGAAAATAATAGTATATAAGATAGAAATTCATAGGAAAATATAGGATTAAAGGTAAACTAAAATGCTTTATATTATAAGATGTTTTAAAAATAAGCAATAAATATAAAGAAAAAATATATCTCAGCCATTATATTAATTCTATATTCTTAACACCCATACCTATTTTTTATAAAATTAATACCAAATCTAACATCCAATTCTAGCATCCACAAAATCTATTCAACAAATCCTACCTTCCAAACCTCACACATAATTATACCCAAAAATACCACCTAAAACCCATAATCTTACAATAAAACCCCATAAATACTTTCCATAATCTTTCTTTCTCCCACAAGACTTTCAAAATTATTCTAAAATCTTCACTTTGAAACCATCCTCATTAACCCAATTTCTAATCTCGCATTTTCTTTAACCTCATCATCTAATCATTTCAAACCTAAACCATCCCATCTTAAATAATACTTTAAAGCATTCTGGAATCTGTAATAATAAAAAGGATGATTTTGACCGAAAAGGAGAAAGAGAAATTGCACAAGGCCATGCTCAGTTACCTAAAGTCAGCAAGTTACCCTCAGTCCGCTGAAATATTTGAGCGTGAAGCTAACATAAGCGGAGATTTAGGTCCGGCCGACATCCTAGAAAAAAAGTGGTCATCAGTTGTAAGGCTACAACAAAAAGTGATGAGTCTGCAATCAGAACTTGACACTTTAAAAGAAGAAATGGCTTTCTATGGGCCTGGGAAAAAGCTCTCAGATTCAAACAAAGTCTCTGAAAACCTTCCACGAGCCCCAGAGCGCTACAATTTATTAGGTCACAGGGAACCTGTAACAGCTTTATCGTTTCATCCAGTCTACTCAGTCTTCGCATCTTGTTCAGAAGACGGGTCGATTAGAATATGGGATTATGAGACTGGCAACTTAGAAAAAATCCTCAAAGGCCACACAGCCACAGTTAACTGCGTGGCATTTGAACCAAACAACGGGCAACTTCTTGTATCTTGTGCCGCAGACCTTTCTATAAAACTTTGGTCCTTTGAAACTTTTGAATGTACGAAAACCCTTCATGGCCACGACCATAATGTCAGTTGTGTACGTTTTCTTCCAGCAGGAGACTTCATTTTATCTAGTTCTAGAGATCAGTCTATTAAATTATGGGAAGTATCTACTGGTTTCTGCATAAAAACATATCTTGGGCATACTGAATGGGTGCGTTCACTTACCGTAAATGTAGATGGTTCACTTTTTGCTAGTTGTTCTAATGATGAAACAGTTATGGTCTGGGGTCTTGAAGCAACTCAACCAATAGTCATCCTTTCCGGTCATGAAAATGTTGTTGAGACCGTAGCTTTCGCCAATAAAGAAGCTATAGCTTTATTACTAACATCTAAAAACAAAAACGGAGAAGAGGAAAAAAGAGGTAAATGCCCTGAGTTCATAGCTTCATCTGGAAGAGATAAAACAATTCGTATATGGGATGTTTGGAATGGAAGCTGTCTTTTGATTCTTAGAGGTCATGATAATTGGGTGAAGTCTATTCTTTTCCATCCCTCAGGTAAGTATTTGATTAGCTGCAGTGATGATAAGAGTATAAGAGTTTGGGACCTATCTTCAGGTTCATCAGCCAAAAAACTCTTAGACGCCCATGGGCATTTTATACTGACTATTGCTATGAACCCTAGATATCCTCTTCTTGCTTCTGGAAGTGTTGATAAATCTATAAAGATATGGGAATGCAGGTAATTAATATATTTTGCCTATATTCGTAATTAATTAGTATTTAGAAATTTTTAAAGGTTTTGGGCTATTGTGAGGAATGGAATAGTCGAGGTTTTTAATGAATTCATCTGGGATACTTATGCTATGGGTTTTAGAATCTGGGCTTTTATGGGAGAATTTTGGGGTTTTTTTAGATGGGTCTTTGGAGAAGTACTTTTTGAAGAGGTCTTCAAAGTTGCTTTCATGGGATTTGAGAAAGAGGATAAACTTTTGGTATTGTTTTTCTTTGGATTTAAGAGTATTGAGATCTTTTTGTAGGTCGATAACTTTTTGGGATAAGATTTTGTTTTCTTCTATGAGTTTATTAGAAAAACTTGATTCAAGTTTTTCAAATGTTGATAAATTATTGTCAAGATCTATACTTTCTATATCTATATTCCTCTGTTGGGATTTGATTTCAAAAATTTCTTTATTAAGTTTAATGTTTTCATAAAAGAGCTTTGTGAAAAAATCTTTCATTTTCCCAAGAACAAGTGCAGAACCTGAGAAATACTCGCTTATAACATCAAAGAATTTTAGATACTTTTTAACTTTTTCCTTTGAAATTCCAAACCCTTCATTATTTTCTATAGTTATCAAACCTTCTATAAGCCCAGCTAAAGAATTTGTCCCAACATCCCCTGAAAAATGTTTTCTAGGCGCATGTTTTTTCAATCCTGAGCTAGGTTTTATTTGATATATTTCTTGAAACGAGTCTTTAGAAAGCTTAGAAGTCTCTGGAATCCTTTCAGAATACACCGGGGAATTATTTTGGACAACTTTTAATTTATTCAGAGGGATTGCAAGATTTTTACATGAAATAGTTTTAGGGGCAAAAGTTGGATATTCATTTATCGGGCTAAGATCTTTTAAAGGAGTTGGAGAATTTTTTAAACATCGAATTGTAGGGTCTGAACTTGAATTAATTAGTTGTTGTTTTGGGGATAAAGTTTGCCGAAGAGTTTTTTGAGTTTGTGTTTCTGGGATTTTTATCATTTTTATATTTTATGTGATAAAAAGAATTGTAAGAAAGTTTAATATAGATATGAAATAGTAAAAAAATATAGATGATTTTTATTGAAGTTGTAAAACTAATTAACTTTATCGAGGAATAGATGGTGTAGCTGATGGTGGAATAAAATTTAATGACTGAGTAAAAGTAGTTCTATTATTTGGATTAGCTTGAAGCATATTTTTTAATAGATCCTGGGTCCATCTTATAGGTAATTCACTGATTTTTTTCATAAGGATAGGATTTTTGTTTGTACTATTTAAGCCGATAACTGCTTCTAATGTCAAAAAGTTTAACAATACAAGCCCAAGTGAAAAAACATCAGATTTTTCTGGATTTACATTTGTTTGTTTTAAGCCTTCGTTGAATGCATCTTCCAATTCAGGTGCCCTAAAGCCGACGTTGCCAACACTTTTTGGAATTTGTTGGGCAGAATTGATGAAATCTGTGTTTTTTACCATCGAAATATTAAAGTCTATGATTTTTAAATTGAAATTTTCATCAACCAAAAAGTTTTCCGGTTTTATATCCCCATGGATTATCCCAAGATTTTTCATCAGTGCAAAAGACGTTATTAAAGTTAAAAAAATAGTTCCAATCATTGTTTCACTACGGGCAATGCCTTCTTGAGCTGCTGCCATATTATTTATTTTTAATGCTAAGGTTTCTTTTTGATATTCCATGACCATATTAATTGATCCATTTTGTTCTAAGTATGTTCCAAAATATTCAAGAAAGCAATTCGAAAAATTTCTATTCTCAGATAAAACTTGGTATATTTTAATCTCTTTATTAATCCTTTCAATATCACTATCATTAGCTACTTCTGAATATTTTTTGATCGTCACAACTTTGTTTTTATAAATGGCTTTATGTAAACTTACTTGAAAGTTTGGCCATCTATATGCATAAATAATATTTTGATCTGTTATTTCGAATCTCAGATTTGGAATATATTTAATTGCGATGTTTGATAGGTCAACATTCATATCTCTAGGAATATCAATAAATTGCATAGGATTAGGAATATTTATTATCTGTGGTTCTATTTGAATGCATTTTTGTCTACTTTCTGCGATTTCTTGTCTAAAATCAGCATCATCTATTTTAAATTGTTGTAAATAATCAAGTATTCTATGAGCTTCTTGTATGTCTTTTTGAGTATTTTCATTTCCAAGTCCATCTAAATTGTTTTTATCTTCAATATAGTTTATAGCAATACCACCAATTGTTAATATTAAAGTTTCCAAGTCATCAAAATTAGCATCTCTTTGAGCAGATAATAGAAAATCCAATGTTGTTAAAAGTTCTGAGGCATTACAATTAATAGAAAGACTTTCAGATTTAGTCCAGAGAATTTCGGTAATATTTACAAATCCCAAATCGTGCCCACTCAGATATTTACCTGAAGCTTTTTTGAATTTTGCCCCTTCTATACACCATTTCAATGCTTCTACTTCATTTATTGTTTCTGATAATTCTGATACAAGGATTGAATCGCAAACTTCAGTAACTAAATCTTTTAATTCTGGCTCTAATCTAATTAGTTCGATTCCGTAGTTAAATAAGTTTATGTTTGAAGAACCAGTCGGAGCTTCTTCTTCAAGTTTTACTAGCACGAGTGCGCTAATAAATTTTTTCCCATCATGATCTGCTGAATTTAGATTGTATTGTTTAATTTCATTTAGAGTCATCTGAATGCCTCTTAGGGCTAATTCTGAATTTACAGCATTAGGCTTGTTTTTAATTGCGTCAAAAAGCCTTGTGTTCAAAATTTCTTCAAGATCAGAACTAGACATTTATGTCTATAAATTATTACCCTTCATTATTTTCAAACATATAAAATTACAGCAACTTTGATTTATGCATAAACATAATCCTTAATGTTCATATTAATCATTAAAAGATTTAAAAATATATTTGCAAAGCAATAGAGTTTATATGATATGTAAAAAAATTTCAAATTAATGTAACTTAATTTCTAAGGGTATTTGATTTTTTATAACTAGATTATGATATTTTGCACAAATAAAATAATTTCCATATAACCATCTAAAAATTTCATCTACTCCACAGTCACTTTATTCCCATTATTTCAACATAATTAAAAACTTTTTACAATAATTTCTATAAACTTAACATCAAAATCAAGAAAAATTGATTATCAAAAACAAAAACTTTTCTATAATAAAATCTATAATCAATATTATCTAAAAGCCTACCTTTAATCCTTCTAATAATAATAATATCACAAAAATAGCCATCTTCCTTACCTACATAAATCCCATAAATAACTAATTACTAAACTTACTCCATACCTTTAAGCATTTCATCAGGTTTTCTTGAGAAATTATCTCTAAAGTTCTTAGCAATTACACTAATAATCCCAATAGTAATAACTAAGAAAAAGTTAAACTCAGTCCTAGGAAAAGTATATCCTAAAGAACTAAATATTGAATCTAGAAACTTCAAGAAAAAGAACCATAAAGCAAGTTTCGAGTATACAAGTGCAGACCAAGTATTTTTATCATCATGATTAAAAATACTTGAAGGTTTTGTTAATATAATATTGACAATTCCACTAATCAGTAACAAAACTCCACATGTTATATGCAAAACTATATAGCCAGTAGATTTTTCATGTTCCCAGAACAACTCAGTGATAGCATTTCCTATAGAAACACAGGCACATATAATATGAATAAACCTAAATACGAACTTTGTGGTAAAAAGGGCAAACATATTTATTATAACCTGTTATTTTTTCTCTTGGAATAATAGTTTTAAGAAATTATTACTTGATGCATTGTAAAATTGTGGATTTTTTAATGAGGATTATGGTTAAATAAAGTATACCTTTAGAAATTTTTAAAGTAAGCAGTTCATTACTAACTTTTCCAATCTGGAGTTATGTAAAAAAATATAATTTTCCAATATCTAAATTTTTTATTTCATGCTAAATGAGTTGAGTAAAAGTATTTTACTAGCTAAATAATCTTTAAAAAAAATAAAGTCTTAACAAAATATTATAAATCTATTATACCTTTCTAATTAATAAATTATTATATTATAAAACATAATCCAAAATCTAATAACAATTTATTTAAACAACTGTAAAATTTTTCTCAAATAAATACCTAAGCCCTATAACTATTCTAAATAAACTATTTAAAAAAGAGTCTAATACTTTTACTAAAAAGCTTTAAATTTATATTCTGCTTTTAGTCGTCTATAATAATAGCATTAAGCCTTGAAGGTTTTGAGTCTTTAATTAAAACATATTCGCTTTCTTTTTTAAGTTCCTTATTCAAGTTTTCATTGTCAGACAATTTTCTCTTCAAACTATTATCCTCCTCTTCAAGATAAATCTCATCATAACTCCCATCTTCTTTCAATTGTATCCCTTCAAGCATGGTAATTTTTCTACAATTATTCAAAATCTCTTCAAAATACTTATCCACATAAACTTCATAAGCTAAACCTTTACAAATCGGGCATTTCCATGAGTAATTCTCATATTTTTGTATATCAATAAAAGTTATAAGATCAAAACAACTAAGATGAGAGCAATCTTTACCACGTGCAGGTATAGTAATTGTCTTTAATGTATAAGGACATTTCAAATTCAGTCTTATTGAACAAGATTTTATCTCATTATCATCAGAAAACTTGGCTTTTATAAATTCAATGCTCTTATCTTTCAACATCGAAATTGCAGACATCTTTTTAAGTATCTCTTCATTTGTAAGCTTATGTACTTTAACCACAGCTAAGGCATAAATTTCATTGTCTAAGTCTTTAATCATCCAAATCTCATTAACTCCAATCTTAAAAATTGTGCTTAAGTCAAGAGCAGTATCTTTTCTTTTACTCAATGATGATGATGATGATGGTTTAAACTTCCTTACAGATACATTGTTGATATAAAGATCAGCTTTATTAGGCCAAGACATACAGTACCCAGGCCTTTGTAATTTTATGCATCTAAACTGTATCTCAATGCCCGACTTACTAGAAAAGACTTCATTTTTCAAATTTTCTGTGTAATTAAAGGACTTTCTAATGGTTTGTTGACCAATCATATATGGGAATACTAAAAAGTCTAAGACTTCATCGGCTGGATTCATTTTGGAAATCATGCAAGCTGTGCATTCGTAAAACTTAAGCATAGACAAACTTCCCATACATGAAATATGCTGTTTTTTATTGCATGCTCTACACAATATAAGATTGTTCTTGTTAGTCTTTTCACAAATGCACTTTAAATTCCTGTCGGGAAGGATTTTTGCCAGATCGTTTAGAAGTTCTTTAGGAAACATAAAAGAAAAGTTGGCCTCGTTTTTTGGGTTTGATAAGTAAAAGATTATAGATCGAATCATATCTTGCTTTTTGGTTGCTGAATTATCTATATTTTTTACTATTTTCTTTAGAGTGCAGAAGGTATAATTGCTTAGGATTTGTGTAGTCTGATTGCTAAAGGCTTCCATTATTCTAAATTTTAAGATATTATATTATACGGTTGATAGAGATAAGAAATTTGGTATAGAAGAATTAGGAGGGGGTAGGAGATTAGGTGAAGAAAATAAATTTTTGTAAGTGGGAATACTTGGATATGAGTGGTGAAATAAAAGGATTTTTTTGTTTGAAAATTCATTAGGGTGTTAGGGTGTTA